>ML825256.1:64637-91390 GCA_009831015.1 Picea engelmannii | reverse complement strand
CACAATGGTTTGATTGACACATTGATTTTTGGGTCAAATCATGGTTATGTAATGGTTCATTTGACATGTTGATTAAAATTCTTTTGGATATGCACTGTTATGATTTGAATGTACCATTACACAAAGGCACCGTTCCAAGTACATCCCGATATGATGTTCTTGCATGACCTCGATTTACACCACTATCCTCACATGCATAGCATTAACGCTCTGCCCTTGCATTTCGGGTTGCCTTTGTATTGTGTTGGGGAAGCTTTGGGACAATGGTTCTGTGTCTATCCTGTCAAACCCTATCGCCAAATACCCTGTTGATTTTTTGCTAGTAGCTATGGCTCCTGTAGTGAGAATCGAACCCAACAGTGTCCAAAATTTGTTGTTGTTTGATAATGCCTGAGAGGACTTAGAGAGGAATGGTTGGCGGGTATTTGTTGAGAAGTTCGAGGGTTTTAACTTGGCAGTTGCTCAACAATTCACGCTAACGTTAGATGGTTGCAGAGCCAAAATTGGGGACGTCCAACTCGAGTTGAACGAAGATTTCATTAGCTCAGCCACTGGTCTGCCAGCCGTGGGACAAAAATGGTTTAAAAATTCAAAGGTTGACGAAGTACCTTGGTCACTATTGTTTGCCTCAAGGAAGATTAACAGCTGCGACAAAGGTATGCACATTACATCTCTAAAACCTAGATGGAATGATTTGTTAGCTATTGTCAAGCAATTCGTTACCTGTGAGGGTAGATACGGTTTAGTTTTCTTATACCACTTGCGGTTGCTCATGAGTTTCATCGATTTTCCCTTAAACATGCCATATTTTCTCCTTCGGAGTTTATACAAAATGGCTAAGCATTTCAAAAGGGAGAAAGATGACTCCAGCCTCTTCCACCACTGTTTAATTAAAGTTATCATGGTCCATCAGTTGAAGTTGAATGGCGATTGTTGGGACGCTTTCTTGTTAAGGAATGGTTTTGCTAGTCCTGAAATAGGACAAGTTGACAAATCCGTTGTTACAGAAACCCTTGGCAAGCCTGTCATTCCCCCTCCTTCGATCTTTCCCTCTGTCGAACCCTCGACCTACGCAAACACTACCCAACCCGACACCCTGCCTGATTCATGTCCAAAAGATGGTGGTAAGCCTGTTAAAAAGTATGCAAGGGTAAAGGGAATAGTCATATCAATTACAAGGGTAAAAAGGCCGTGCACTGGATTTCACGGTGTGCTCGTAATAAACCTAAAGAAAACACAGACCAAAAACCAATTCTGTTAAGTGAATATTCCGATTCTGAAATCGAACGATTTCTAACCAAAGAGTATCCATACTCACACGGACTTTGCTCAGTTAAGCCCTATGACTATGTGACGAACCTCCCACTATGTCTTAGAGACGACCCCAACATCCCTGGGATCAAACTCGAAAGAGAACCTACAGGTCAAACAAGAAGTTCCTCACCTGTGAATACACAGCCTGTTCAACCACAGTGCAATGAATGTCAGTCGTGGCTCGACCGGTATTACAGAGACCTCCCTTTGCTCCAATCTCAGATCAAGTCCTTGGAGGACCAAGTGAATGTGCTAACTAAGGAAAACGATAGATTGCAAGATAATGATAAAAGACAGAAGACCATAGGCTCTTTTGTCTTTAAAAACGTGGAGGCGGCCACTTCCATTGTCAATTCAAAAACAGCTTGATTAAAATCCCTGAATCCGAGGTATGGTATTTTAAAAGTGATTTTAAGATGATTTTGTTTTTGTTTTGAATTAGCATACAAGATTTGTTTGCTCAAATTACATCTATTTTTGTTTTGATTGAATTGATAAAACACGATTATGTTTATAATAATAACTAGCTACAAAATCGTGAGATTCTGTAGCTAGTTACTAAAATTCAAATTTGTTTATTTTACAATTACAATGCAATCTGAAATCATTTTTTCTTATGTGTTTACAGGTACATATGATTTCTATAGGAGATTGGATTGCTAGTGGCATCTATGAACATGCTATTTCTTTACATGGTTTTAGATTAGGCTGTTAGTTTTGGATAACAATGGGAATTTGGGAGATTGTATTCCCCACAATTTTTGGAACAAATTTGATAATTTCCACAGGAAATGTTTTGATCCTGTGGACTTTATAAATGTATGATTTTGTAAACAAAGAGAAATCGATGCCTGGGAGAAGAAACTATGGATTAGTGATTAACAGACTTGAATGAAAGTGGATATTTGCACAACTTTAGCTTCAATATATCATATTTTTGTTCAAATTTTGCTCATTTCGATTTGTAATCAAATTTTGACTACTTTAGATATCATGATTTGTTACAGGTTGATGTGATGGGATTTATATGGTGTCCATGTTTTTATGTCTCTCATTTTATATACAACAATTAATTTGTTCACATTTGATGACTACAAGGTTGATCTTCTTTATTCAATGAGCAGTTATATACAAATTTTCATACTTAGATTTATCTTAATATGATAATTTGTTAAATGATAAATTGTTGTTGCTACATATATTACTTGTTCTGTCATTATCATTCAAAGTGTTACTGCTTCACGTTTACGAGAAGCATTGGTAAAATCTGGTGCGGGTTGGCCTCATCAAACAACAAACGTAGATGTTATGCACAGGATGAATAGGAGATAATACTTCAGGTTAGTTTACTAGTTTCATTTTATTATCTTAATTAATATAAGAATTTATTGTAGTCCAATACATCGTACGATTGTTATTTTTATTTTTCAACTAGATAGTTGTCATTTCATTTCTACTTTATAAAAGTTATAAAAGAAAAAAACAAAAAATATAGAACAATAGCTTTGTTGTCAATTCATATATGATTTTCGCAGATTTCGATCAAAATTTGCATTTTGTGAATACTGTACATACAATAGAGATTTAATCATATCGATACACTATATATTAAAAAAATAGGACTACTGTTTTATTAGTTAGCAAATTGTGAATATATTTTAGTCAGTATATAGTTTCCAACAGTTTTCTTTTGTTTTTTTTTATTTAGTTTCTTTATTTTTTTCTTTTCACTTTCGTAGGACTTAGATCGGCTAACGGAGCCGCTAAATCCATCATAGTGGATTAACCAAAACGGCTTGGGTTATTTAGACAACCCCAGACCGGATTCACTCCTCCAGTTGACGAGCGATCAATTTCGCGCATCAACAAATGGCGCTAGAAGGAGGGCTTGAAAATTATTAATGGCACGAGGTGGTCGTAAGACTCCTCCACCACCCACCCGCTCACCTATAGTGACAATAAGTCATTCAAATGACAATTTTTTTCCTCAAACAACAACCACAGCAAACAACAATCTACGGATCATAGTTGAACCAGTAACTCCAAATCCTACAGGTGGTGGTGTACAAGAGATTGTCTGCCAATATCTTATAAGAACACATAGTGCCTTCGCCCGTTTAAGACAACCAAACCGACCTTTGGACCAACCATTAGATTTATCTGATATCAGAGAACAACTTGGAGGCACTAACCTCACTTTAAACCTTACAGATCCAATCCTCACTCCTGCAGCAAAAAGATCTGGTATACCACCCTCACCACCTCCTTCATCCCCTTCTTCTTCTGGAGAAGAATCTTCTGACGAAGGCAATTCCTCATCCCAGCCTTCAAAACCACCCACACAAATGGCCAACTAGAACAATCCCGCCAGACCCTGGCTTGACAAAAATGCAGTGGCCGTACCCGGGCCTCAACATCACTTACCCAAACACCCGGAGAAGTGGCTCCCTAAATTTCACCCAGACTCTAAACAGATCACTGAAGATCACATCAAAAACTTTATGTTATCCATTAGACTCCTTAATGTCGAGCACAAAGACATAGTCTGTAGATTGTTTCCCTACACCTTCGAGGGCAATGCCTCTACCTGGTACTTTTCCCAATAGCCGCATACCATCGTGTCATGGGAAAAGTTTGAATCCTGTTTTCTTGAGAAGTTTGGAGACGACAAGTCCCCAGAAGTTCTAGTCATGGATATTTCTAGTTTAAGAATGAACCCCAAAGAGAAAATCAAAGACTTTAACCAAATATTCTTAACACTAAAGAACCGAATCCCTATGGATTCGATGCCTGCTGAGAATCTTATTATAGCATACTATACGAAAGCCTTACATCAAAGTATAGCCATTTGGGTAAAGAGATCTAAGAAAGCCACGTTGTTAGAGACCTTCGAAGAGGCCAATCAGATCGAGAAAGACATCCTCAGCTTAAAAGAAACTACTAGCAACGAAATAGAGACTAGTTCATCTTCCAAAAATAAAATCGAAATCCTCCCTAGACCTGCCCAAAACAAAACACAATCGGAAAAATATGATCTAGAAAACTTACAAAAAGTCGTTCAAAAACTGTCAAATCAAGTTATAGATTTGAAAAGGATGGCCGAAGAAGATTCTTCGAGCAAAGGGCCTTACAAACCCCCGTTTAGGAAGCCTTTTCCCACCAACCGGCCTAATTCAAATACCAAAGGCTTAAATCTAGAAAGAAAGCTTGCAATTCGTTATTCAAACGATTCTAGAAGCACAGGATAACTTGATGCCTCCTGAGATCCCTGAGGAAGTAGTTGAACAAGAGACAGTAGAAGAAGATGAATCCTCTCCGAACATTTTTGGACACTTCTCGGATAGCATTTTTCAAGCTAATTTTGAGACAGTACATCCTTACAATACTAGGAGTAAGACAACAAACAAGCCTTCTTCTGAAAAAACGATGACTTTGCCCCCAAAACAGTCTATAACAACTGAGACTAAACAGAATAATGCGAACTCAAGATTAGATTATGATTTAGTTGAAGATCTAAAAAAGTTAAGGGCTAACATTTATGTTTACGAATTATTAAAATTCTCGTTTCTGCTACAAAAAATGTTACAGAATATCACAGAGAACATCAAAAATGACAATCTAAGCAGTAACAAAGGTTTTTAGAACAACCCAAAAGTTCCTCAGAAGGCCTCCGCTAAGAATACTTATGATCCTCACGAGAAAAGAGACCTTCCTGTAAATAATGTAACAAATGTAAATAAATTAGTTTTAGAGGATGCGGGTAAAAAGAAACAAGCTTCCACCATTAGTACTCACAGAAACATCCCTCCATTTTTGTTAACTTTTGAAATCTTTAATAGGAATGTGCACAATTGTATGGTAGATTCAGGAGCATCATCCAACGTAATGCCGTGGTTTGTGTGTCAGAAGATTAATGTTGAAGTTCAACCATCCACCGTAAAGATCATCCAACTTGATCGAACTAGCGTTAAAGTTATAGGCGAATTAAGGAATGTGCTTATAAGATTATCGTCTAACCCCAAAGTTCATCAAGTAATTGATATTATTATTGTAGATATTCTAGAAGTTTATGGTTTGTTTTTAAGCAGAGACTGGTCAGAACAGCTACACGGCTATTTCGTGACAGATTGGTCTCACTTGTGGCTGCCCGAGAATGGAAAGCCCAACAGAATCAAGGTAAATCATGAACGTTACCTAAAGTTCACAGTGACAGATTTAAATGATCCCAATGAACCATTTACACCTTCTTTTGATTCACCCGAAATACAAGGGATGGATACCTTTTTCGGCAATTTCATGGCCGGAACTTCCACTATCACTAACCTGGAGCAGCAGTATGAAATTGTGACATATATGCAGCCAACAATTTCTACCCAATGGTCTCATGCACCCGACAAAAATCAAATATGGTATCTTTACTTTGACGGGTCAAAATCCAAGGAAGGAGCTGGTGCAGGCTGCGTGATTATTGACCCAGCAGGTAACAAAACCCTGATTGTATGCAGGTTAGAGTTTGAATGTACAAACAACACAACAGAATATGAGGCTTTATTGCAAGGCCTCAGGAAATCATTAGATATGAACGTTCAAAATTTGTCTGTCTTTGGCGATTCAGAAATCGTGGTTAGACAGGTAAAAAAATTTATCCACTGTTTATCTCTGCATCTTAAAAGATACCAATCAGAGGTATGGAATTTGATGAATAAGTTTTCTGCTTTTAACATAATTCTATTCCTAGATTGAATAATTCGGAAGCCGATTTGTTAGCTAATGTAGCTTTGAAACTCTTTCCTGCAGAAGGCTTGTCCTCGAATGCATTCTCCGTCGAACTGTTGTTCAGGCCATCCGTCCCCGACAACATCATGAATTGGAGAGTCTTCGACGACGATCAACAAATTAATAGTTTCCTACATATGGAAGAAACTTTCCAAGGTGTAGTGATCGACGAATGTACTCATGACGAGAATCTTCATGACTTCACGGTAATACTAGATCTAATATCTCCTGAATCTTCATCAGACATGGTAAATTCTATCCCTAAATATGTAGTTAGATTAGAAATTTTTTATGATCTTCAAGACAAATTTTAAAAATCAGTGAACTGTAAAACGAATAGTTCCTCTTTAAAGTATGAAAAAATAAACTTGGGAACTAAAGACAATCCACAGTGCATTAATTTAGGTGTGGAGTGTTCTAAACAAGAGAAAGCGATGTTTATTAAGTTGTTTAAGGAATTCAAAGATGTTTTTTCTTGGATGTACGACGGCCTAAAAACTTTTGATCCTAACATCATACAACATGTCATTCCTATGAAACCCCAAACCTTACAGTTTCAACAAAAGTTAAGAAAAATGCACCCAAAACTCGAACCGACTGTCAAAAAATAATTAAATAAACTCCTGAACGCTAAGATAATATTCTCGGTTAGGTACACGTAATGGGTCTCTAATCTTGTCCCTGTCCGGAAGAAGAGTGGTGAAATCCAACTATGCTTCGATTTTTGAAATCTTAATCGAGCGTCTGACAAAGACAACTACCCTGTCCCTCCCATGGAACAGATCCTTCAACAGGTATCGGGTTCTAAAAGATTATCCTTATTGGATGGTTTTTCAGGCTACAACCAAGTCCTGATGTCCCCTCCAAACCAACTTAAAACTACCTTCCGCACTCCATGGGGCACCTACGCTTATAGGAAAATGCCCTTTGGACTCATTAATGCTGGTGGCACTTTCCAGAGAGTGATGGACATTGCTTTCAGAGAATTAATCAATCAATCTGTTGTAGTTTACCTGTATGACATTACTGTATTCTCAAAAAATAAAACTGATCATCTAGCTCATTTAAGATCCATTCTACAACGATGTCGTAAGTACGACATTTCCTTGAATCCTAAAAAATCTATCTTTGCAGTAGAACAAGGTAAGCTCTTAAGATTTATTGTATCAAGCAAAGGGATGATTATCGACCCTGAAAGGACTCAATTCATCTCGAAACTCCCCCCTCCCTCGTCAAAAAATTCTATGCATTCTTTCTTAGGCCAAATAAACTTTGTCAGGAGATTCGTCCCCAGTTTTTCAGAAATGGTGAGACCTTTACAAAACTTAATAAAAAATGACGTACAATATCATTGGGGACCTTTAGAAAACCAAGCTTTTAATTCAATAAAAGAGGCCATAATAGACGCTCCTTCTCTGATGAGCCCCGACTTTTTGCAAGACTTCACTCTCTACACATTTGCTTCTGACCACTCCTACGCTGCTGTCCGAACTCAAAAGAACGTTGAAAACAATGAAGTCCCAATTGCCTTTATGAGCTCAGCCTTAAAAGGCGCAAAACTTAATTACCCAATAGTATATCAACAAGCCTATGTTGTTTTTAAATAAGTAAATCACTTCCGATCTTATCTTTTGAAATCTAGGATGAAAATTATCGTCCCCTACCCAGCCGTAAGAAATCTGTTAGTACAGAAAGAACTAGGCGAAAATAGAGAGAATTGGGTCACCTCCTTACAAGAGTATGACATAGAAATAACCCTAGTGCAAATAGTGATAGGTCAAGGGCTATGCAAGTTAGTCGTTGACTCAGCGACAGGACAACAAGAGGAAAATGATATGTCAAACCCAGGACAACAGTACCAAAATTTAATGTGCTATGCACAAAACCCTGTTAGCCCCTGGTATGATAATATCAAATTATGTCTTGAACATGGGTCAGCCCCTCGTCACCTGGACCCCACTAAAAGAAGAGTTCTAATATTGAAATATGCCTCCTTTCAGTTGATTAATGGTATTATGTTTCGTCAAAATTTTGATGGAGTACTAATGCGCTGTCTTGAGAAAGATGAAGCAGAAAAGGTCTTATTAGAATTGCACGCAGGAGAAGCTGGTGGGCATTTTGGTGGAGATACCACTGACCATAAAGTATTAAGAGCAAGTTATTACTGGCCTACACTTTTTAAAGATGCTCATTCCTTGTGTCTCAAGTGTGTTATTTGTCAAAAAGCGTCTGGATGGATAAAGAAACCAGCCTTCCCCTCTGCAGTCTGTTTCAGTAGACTCTCCTTTTCAGCAGTGGGGTCTTGATATTATAGGCCCAATCAATCCGCCATCCACACAGTAGCATATATTTATCATAAAAGCTACAGATTACTTCACTAGGTGGTTCAAAGCTGCCCCATTAAAAGTTGTAAATACTAGTCAGGTAATTGCCTTTTTGAATTCAAATATTATTACTCGTTTTGGTATCCCTGACTGTCTAGTATTCGATAACGCTTCCTATTTTTCGTCTCTTGAGATGAGTGATTTCTCTCTAGAAAAAGGAATTAAATTAAAATATTCTGCCAGCTATTACCCTCAAGGTAATGGATTGACATAATCAACTAATAAAAATCTGATTAAAATCGTCAAGAGAACGGTATCTGAAAACAATAAAACTTGGTATAATGCATTGTTAAACGCAATCTGGGATGATAGAGTAACTCTGAAAACTATTGTGGGTAACTCTCCCTTCTTTCTCATCTATGGTAGAGAGGCAATTCTGCCACCACATATTCTTCTTCCCTTACTGGAGCTATGACAGAAAATACAAGAAGAGGACCGCCCACCTTTGGAGAATCAAATTAATGCATTATTAAAACTAGAGGAAGTGAGGGCTCAAGAAAAACAGAATTTGGATCAGCATCAACTTGTGGTTAAAAGCTGGTTTGATTCCAACTCTACCTTTGATAGAAACTTTGAAGTAGGTGACCTTGTCCTAAAATGGGACAAACCACATGAGGGAAAGGGAGAGCATACGAAGTTTCAGAACTTATGGCTAGGACCGTTTTTTATTGCTGAGAAATTGGGTCCCAGCTCTTTCAGATTACATAGTCTAGAGGGGTAGCCAAACACCTATCCGGTGAAAGGCCAAGCTCTAAAAAGGTATTTCACTTGATAACAACCCTGTGTACACTGTGTAAATATTTTTCCTTTGTTTGCTTTTCATTTTTCTTTGCTGTTTTGGTTTTGATTTTTCCCTTATGCTTACCAGTTTTTATTTTTGAAATACATATACCTGCATCATGAACTGTTCGGACAAAGAGAAAAGAAAATTTTCTCCTCTGAAATAACTGCTGAAGGTTGTTTAAACATCAATTATGATATGCTTCTGAAGTTTACAACCATGTTGAATAAAGCTTGTTGTTTGAAAGGCGTTTCTTGATTTCAATCTGTAATTGAAGCTTTTCATGATCATCCATTTCTTCTTACACTGTCCCTGTTCCTTAAGAGAACAACTCAGAGATGTCTCCCCGCCTTCGAAGGTCGGTTTATCAATAAACCATCTCTAGATCTTAATGAAGGACAGTTAAAAAATTCTCTCAAGGTCTGTAATTTATTAAAATATGTCCAAAATATCACAATTTTCAGCGTCACCCCACTCGATTAAATATATTTAAAACTAAATAAATCATTAAAAAGTTGTGGGAAGTGCTTGTAAACCCACCAAGATACTGAAAAGGTCTGTTGCCAGCGGGTAAATGCATGCATGATGCCAAGATAACTTCGTCGGGGTACTGAACAGGCCCGCTGGCAACGAAGCAATGCCAAGTTTATGAAAATTCTCAGATATGGAATCTTTTGACCTTAAATGTCCTTCGTTCTGATCTGGAACTTCTTGGTAGGATATAGATATTGGATTGGGTTAAATGGCATCCCTGTCAAGGCTATGGAAGCCTGCTGGCAGCAGTGGCTATGTCAACAGTGTTGGAGATTTTAACCTTAATATCGTGGCTCTCTTTTGTTAAGATTGTCATCAGTTTTCATCTTTTAAAATAACAAGCAATCTGAAACTGGAATTTTTTATGATTGATGATGATGTTCAAACAGTTTTCTGGTTGTTTTCGAGTTGGAGTTTTTCTCATTATCATAATCTGGACTTGTTCGTTTGGCAGAGATAACTGCTTCTACCAGTGTGTCGCCATTGTTGGCAGCCATATTAATCTCTATCTTTTTTTTACAAGCTGCCTACACAAGGTTTTTAAACCCTCATTAATCGTCGCAACTATTTAAATGATATCATTATTCTTCGCTTTTTGCATACCTGCTTTTCGTTTTAGTTTTCACGACTGCAAGCGTGAAAACCCACAGTCGTAATTCATGTTGATTACATCAAAATGATCATTTGGTTTATCATGAACCTACTTGTTTATATGGTTATAACTCCTTGACCTCAAACACACCACTAGTCACATATTTATCGAAACACCAAACATTTATGCATTTGATTATTGTTAATATGGTGTTGCTTTACAAAATCTTCAACACAATGGTTTGATTGACACATTGATTTTTGGGTCAAATCGTGGTTATGTAATGGTTCATTTTACATGTTGATTAAAATTTTTTTGGATATTCATTGTTATGATTTGAATGTACGATTACACAAAGGCATCGTTCCAAGTACAACCCGATATGATGTTCTTGCATGGCCTCGATTTACACCACTATCCTCGCACACATAGCATTAATGCTCTACCCTTGCATTTCGGGTTTCCTTTGCATTGTGTTGGGGAAGCTTCAGGACAATGGTTCTGTGTCTATCCTGTCAAACCCTATCGCCGAATAGCCTGTTGATTTTGTGCTAGTAGCTATGGCTCCTGTAGTGAGAACTGAACCCAACGGTGTCCAAACTTTGTTGTTGTTTGATAATGCCCGAAAGGACTTAGAGAGGAATGGTTGGCGAGTCTTTGTTGAGAAGTTCGAGGGTTTTAACCTAGCAGTTGCTCAACAATTTGCGCTAACGTTCGATGGTTGCAGAGCCAAAATTGGGGACGTCCAGCTCGAGTTGAACGAAGATTTCATTAGCTTAGCCACTGGTCTGTCAGTCGTGGGACAAAAATGGTTTAAAAATTCAAAGGTTGACGAAGTACCCTGGTCACTATTGTTTGCCTCAAGGAATATTAATAGCCACAACAAAGGTATTCCTGTTACATCTCTAAAACCTAGATGGCACGATTTGTTAGCTATTGTCAAGCAGTTCGTTACCCGTGAGGGTAGATACGGTTTAGTTTTCTTATACCACTTGCGGTTTCTCATGAGTTTCATCGATTTTCCCTTAAACATGCCATATTTTCTCCTTCGGAGTTTATACAAAATGGTAGTCATTTCAAAAGGGAGAAAGCCAACTCCAGCCTCTTCCACCACTATTTAATTAAAGTTATTATGGCTCATCAGTTGAAGTTGAATGGCAATTGTTGGGACGCTTTCTTGTTAAGGAATGGTTTTGCTAGTCCTTAAATAGGACAAGTTGACAAATCCGTTGTTACAGAAACCCTTGTCGGGCCTATCATTCCCTCTCCTTCGCTCTTTCCCTCTGTCGAACCCTCAACCTACCCGAACACTACCCAACCCGACACCCTGCCTGATTCATGTCCAAAAGATGGTGGTAAGACTATTAAAAAGTCAGCAAGGGTAAAGGTAACAGTGATATCAATTACAAGGGTAAAAAGGCTGCGTGTTGGGTTTCACAGTGTGCTCGTAATAAACCTAAAGAAAACACAGACCAAAAACTAATTCTGTTAAGTGAAGATTCTGATTCCGAAATCGAATGGTTTATAACCAAAGAGTATCCATACTCACACAGACTTTGCTTAGTTAAGCCCTATGACTATGTGACGAACCTCCCACCATGTCTTAGAGATGACCCCAACTTCCCTGGGATCAAACTCGACAGAGAACCTACAGGTCAAACAAGAAGTTCCTCACCTGTGAATACACAGCCTGTTCAACCATAGTGCAACGAATGTCAGTCGTGGCTCGACCGATATTACAGAGACGTCCCTTTGCTCCAATCTCAGATCAAGTCCTTGGAGGACCGAGTGAATGTGATAAATAAGGAAAACGACAGATTGCAAGCTAATGATAACAGACAGAAGACCACAGGCTCTGTTGTCTTTAAAAACGTGGAGGCGGCCACTGCCATTATCAATTCAAAAATAGCTTGATTAAAATCCCTGAATCCGAGGTATGGTATTTTAAAAGTGATTTTAAGATGATTTTGTTTTTGTTTTGAATTAGCATACAAGATTTGTTTGCTCAAATTGCATCTATTTCTGTTTTGATTCAATTGATAAAACACGATTCTGTTAATAATAATAACTAGCTACATAATCGTGAGATTCTGTAGCTAGTTACTAAAATTCGAATTTTTTTTATTTTACAATTAAAATGTAATCTGAAATCATTTTTTCTTATGTGTTTACAGGTACATACAATTTCTATAGGAGATTGGATCGCTAGTGGCATCTCTGAACATGCTATTTCTTTACATGGTTTTAGATTAGGCTGTTAGGTTTGGATAACAATGGGAATTTAAGAGATTGTATTCCCCACAATTTTTGGAACAAATTTGATAATTTCCACAGGAAATGTTTTGATCCTATGGCCTTTATAAATGTATGATTTTTTAAACAAAGAGACATTGCTTCCTGGGAGAAGAAACTATGGATTAGTGATTAACACACTTGAATGAAAGTGGATATGTGCACAGCTTTAACTTCAATATATCATATTTTTGTTCAAATTTTGCTCATTTCGATTTGTAATCAAATTTTGATTACTTTAGATATCATGATTTGTTACAGGTTGATGTGATGGGATTTATATGGTGTCCAAGTTTTTATGTCTCTCATTTTATATACAACAATTAATCTGTTCACATTTGATGATTAGAAGGTTGATCTTCTTTATTCAATGAGCAGTTATATACAAATTTTCATACTCAGATTTATCTTAATATGATCATTTGTTAAATGATAAATTGTTTCTGCTACATATCTTAATTGTTCTGTCATTAGCATTCAAAACGTTACTGCTTCGCGTTTACGAGAAGCATTGGTAAAATCTTGTGCGGGTTGGCCTCATCAAACAACAAACGTAGATGTTATGCACGGGATGAATAGGAGATAATACTTCAGGTTAGGTTACTAGTTTCATTTTATTAGCTTAATTAATATAAGAATTTCTTGTAGTCCAATACATCGTATAGATTGTTATTTTTATTTCTCAACTAGATAGTTGTCATTTCATTTCTAGTTTATAAAAGTTATAAAAGAAAAAATCAAAAAATACAGAACAATAGCTTTGTTGTCAATTCATATATGTTTTTCATAGATTTCGATCAAAATTTGCATTTTGTGAATACTGTACATACAATAGAGATTTAATCATATCGATACACTGTATATTAAAAAAGTCGAACTACTATTTTATTAGTTAGCAAACTGTGAATATATTTTAGACAGTATATAGTTTCCGGCAGTTTTTTTTTTTTTTATTTAGTTTCTTTAGTTTTGTCTTTTCACTTTCGTAGGACTTAGATCGGCTAACGGAGCCGCTAAACCCGTTGGAGTGGATTAATCCAAACGGATTGGGTTATTTAGACAACCCCGGACCAGATTCACTCCTCCAGTTGACGAGCGATCAATTTCGCGCGTCAATAGATAGCAATCTATGAAAAGTTTTATTATTGAATACTTGGTAGCATGTGATAACGATTGAGATAAATGCTTTTTGTAATCATTTACTAGATATAACTAACATCTCCTCTAGGAGAAAATTCTTGATTTGTTTCCAGGTTACCATGGAGGAATGATTGATCAGAACACTAGAAGAGTGTTTCTCTCATTCCTTATTATTGTATTTCTTACTTTTTACCCTTGTATCAGGCTGCTCACAAGTGATAGATTTTAAGGAGCTAATGTGACGATTTTTCTTCCTATTGTTTTATTATTATTATAAAGAGTATAATTATTTTCTTCTATTTCTCCCTTGTTGTTCTTGTTCTGGGAAGGTCACATGTGATCACCCCGAGGAAGATATAATGATGGTTGCAGGAGGCAACATATTAGATGAGACATGGAGAATACTATCCAAGTTGTATATATGACCATATAAGATGAATACTATCCATGTACCAAATAAGATGAAGAAGAAGCTACTTTTGAGATACACAGTATCTCATATGGAGATTGATTGTAAGGAGAAGAAGGCTCCAAAGATGACTGAACATTAGAATAAAACTCACAGTACACTTGGTCAATGGATAATGAAGAAACCTTGATAGGAAGCAGAATTCATTTGAAGTCTGACTCAACTTTTCATATTAAGACTTGGTATTCAAACACCAAGTATATCCTACAGAGACTATGAAGTTTTTGTAGACTCAAAGTAAGACTAATCTTAGAAATAATCAGATGGGAAAAAGAGACATCTTCCAGAACTAGAAGACAGATACCATGAGTTGCAAAGACTATATTGTAGCTTCAGAGACCTCTAGGAGACATGAAATCTACTCAGAAGATTCCCTTGTTTCAATGATAGAGGAGGAAGCCAATCAGAAGGACTAGGATATGGAGTTTTCCTTAAGACCAGAAGGGAAGTCAGTGGTAATTTCCAATATTGATCTAATAGGTCAAGCATGCTGGAGATAAAATTATAAATATGTACAAATCCTTATTTGTGTCTAGAGGATCCTCCCAGCAAGAGGGATAAGACTATGACAAGACACTTGCTCCAGTAATCAGAAGAAGTATACATAGAAAAAACACGATTCATTAAAAGAAGCTGACACAATATGAGATTCAAAGGGAGAAGGTATGAAAATATATGTATTTGATATGAGTTATCTCTCGTGCCAGTTGGTGTAGTACATGAGTTGGGCCATGGAGACATGACTACAATAGAAGATTGAGTTACCTCCAGAGAAAGAGGATAAGTTACCCTCGATGTCAATTACTGATCCACTCTCAGTTTCATATGAAGTTGTTTCTGTGAGAGAGAAGAGGACATCTCAGGCAATGAGACAGATAATGATTTGCAGAAAGCACATAGATCTAGCACATGATTGTGCATATTAAGTTTCAATTGAATAAGTGTACCAAGTTGGTACAATGTGATGTGAAAATTTGGTTTTGAAGTACAAGACATGAAAACTCATGTCTGCAAGTTGAAGCAAGCTCCAAGAGCTTGGTATGGAAGGATTGATAGTTTTTTGATGAGCATGGGCTTTACAAAGAGTAAATACAATTATAATATTTACTTCAAGGTTATGAATGAAGAGACAATTGTATTTCTACTATATGTGGATGACTTATTCTTGACAGGAGAAAAAAACCCCATCATAGATTGTAAGAAGAAGATTGTTTTTTAATTTGAAATGAAGGACCTAGGCCCGATGCACTATTTATTAGGTCTTGAAGTATGGCAGAGCCCAAAAGATATTTTTCTTAGTCAAGGAAAGTATGTTGTGGAAATTTTGAAGAGATTCGACATGATGAACTATAGAACCATGTCCACTCCTATGGAGACGAATATGAAGTTATTGGCTATTACTTTGTCCAAAATAGTTGATGTTAATCTATACAGAAATATGATTGGTTTGTTGATGTATATGATGAATACCAGACTAGATATATGCTTTGTTGTGAACACCTTGAGTCAGTATTTGGTGGAGCCCAGACGTGTTCACCTTGTAGATGCAAAGCATGTGATGAAATACCTTAAGGGTACGTTGGAATATGGTCTATGTTATAATGGAGATTGTGACTTCACATTGTATGGCTATACTGATTCAGATTGGGCTGGAAGTGCTTCATACAAAAAAATCAATTTAGGACGATGTTTCAGTTTGGGGTTAGCCATGACTTCATGGAAAAGAAAGAGGCAATCCAATAATGCTCTCAATACAAAAAGAGCATAGTACATTGTAACATTCTCTGCAAGTTGTGAAGCTATAGGGTTTCAAAATATGCTGACAGGTCTATTTGACCTAGAAATGGATGCTTCTGTGATATTTTGTGATAACCAGAGTTGCATAAAGATGACAGATAACCCAGTGTTCCATGATAAGACGAAGCACATTGAGATCCAGTACCACTACATTTGTGACTTGGTACATAAGGGAGTTGTGAATCTCCATTATGTTGGCACATATGAGCAAGTAGCAGATGTGTTTACTATGTCTCTATCTCGCATGAAGTTTGAATACTTTCTATAAAAGCTTGGTGTAATCAGAAAGGACCTCCCTCGAAAGGGGGATTGATGTTGATGATACTATGTTATCCTAACCAACAACGTGTAGCTCATTTGGGATTTTATGTCCTAGGAGACCAGTCATCCTTGGGAATATCTCGAAGTTTTGGTAAGGATGGTCTGTCAGAGTACTTGTGCATGTTGTTGATTAAGGTTGGTTGTCATTGATGTCAACCCTTGAAGAAAGCCCGGTAGGAAAAAGGTTTGGGTAATGGACCCAATTTTGTTTGATGTGAAGATGACTCATTATTGTCTTTTCATGGTTGCTAAGAAGTACAAATGGATGAACTCCAAATTAGTCCCCTTATGGTGAAATCCCTCACGGGAATATGCTTAGTGGATTGAGTTATCGTAGAAGTATGGTTAGAGAACCCATGATTAATTGTGGAATAATGAAATGAAGGTCAGTGAATTTGTCAATGAAACTATCCTAGATGGATAGTGCTTGTCATGCCATTTTCGGTGGTATGTGGAATGTCACATAACTCCTCACAGTTAGAGAGTTATGGCCATATGAAGTTGAAGAACCCTCATGAGTCATATAGAAGCCCCCAAAAGTCAAGTGTTTGAAAAATAAATTATTTAAATAATAAGTAAATGGAGAACTCCCTAAAATAAGGAAAGTGTAATGCTACATGAAAGTATAAATAAGAGGCAAAGCTCTTTCATTTAATCACACTTGAATATCATTGAATATATATTTTGTGAAAGGTTCTTTGGGAAGATATTATTGATAGAGAAAATTTGCAATAGGAAAAGTGCGGCAGGAAAATTGCGGCAGGAAAATCGCAGTAGAAAAATTGTGGCAGAAAAATCACGACAGAAAAAGTGCAATAGAAAAATCACGGCAGAAAAAGTGTGGCAGAAAAATCGTGGAAGAAAAAGTGTGGAAAAAAAATCACGGCAGCAACCTGGTTGGGGTCTATTTATGAGAGAAAGGGCACATCTTGTTTGAGGTATGTTTTGTGAGCTAGGGTTTAGCTCTGGAGATGGTATTGTATGTTCAACATTGCTGCATATATCAGATTTGTTGAGGGACACAGTTGGTATTTGTCATATGGGTATTGGTCTTTTGGTTGTGATGTGTTTCTAAAGTTGTTGGTTTAGATTGAGGCTACATAATAGTGAGGTTGTGGAACATGGTTTGATGTAAGGGTTTATGATATTTGGTTTATGGATTGAGTGATGAATTGTTAGATAACTTTTGATGGTTATATTGGTGTATGTCTTTGGTATATGGTTGAGGTACATGTTGGGTACATGGTTGAGGCAAGTAGTTGATGAGTTGGCACATACATGAGGTGTATAGTTGATGAGTTGGCACATACATAAGGTGTATTGTTGATGATGTTGGTACATCTTGATGAGTCAAGGTTGATGCATGGTTGATGCATGGTACATGTTGGTTCAGGTTATTGTTACAGGTTGTTTGGTGTAGGTTGATTGGTATAGGTTGTTACAGGTTGTTACAGGTTGACAGTGACAGGTTGACAGTGGCAGTGGTTAATTCAGTGACAATGATATGTTGTCTACATTTGGCATTTATATTTTAGGGTGGTTGGACGAGGCAAGGATAGGTGGTTGTAGCCACCTTCCGGTTCTAGCCGGAGAACTTAGGGGGTTGTAGCCAGAGAATTAGGGAGTTGGAGCTTTCCCCATGTTGTAGCTTGAGAAACTAGGGGGTTGGATCCTCCTTCTAGTTGCAGCTGAAAACAAATGAATTTGGTTATTCAAATGAATGTAATTCTTCAAGACATATAAGAAAATTATTTTGTGGTTTTGTCTCGCTTTGGGTTTCCACGTAAAAACATTGGTGTACTGTGTATGTGTATGATTGATCATTTGTTCATTGTTTGTTTACTCTGCAATTATTGGATGATAATGCTACACTGATATAACACTTTCATTATATGGTTAAAAAGAATTAGATTCTCTATTATTGATTAACCCCCCTCTCAGTAATCGAACAATTGGTATCAGAGTGGGTTCCTTTAGAAATCAATTTAACCACTGAAAGGAAGATCATAGAGAGCAACAACTTGTATAAAAATTTAATACCATAGTTTGATGGACAAAAGTATGCATTTTGGAGAGTAAGGACGAAGACATATATACAGGAACATGGATTTGAAATTTGACAATCAATTGTATATGGATACACAATACCAATAGTTCCGCCAACAAATGACAAAGCAGTGAAAATCGGTCAGAATAATTCCAAAGACACAAATGAACTTCTGAATGGTCTTAGTGAAATGGTATTCACCAAAGTTGCTCATTGTAAATCTGCTAAAGAGATTTGGGACAGACTTTGAAATATTTATGAAGGACATTCAAAAGTCAAAGCAGCAAAGATTCAACTTACAGAGGTTAGTTCGAACAACTTAACATGAAATAAGATGAGAATATTGCAGCTTAATTTTTATGAGTTGATGAAACAATAAATGCAATCATAGGATTGGGAGAAGAAATCGAAGAATCTGTAATTGTTTTAAAAGGTACTAAGATCTCTTCCTATGAGATTTGACCCTAAGATATCAACACTAGAAGAAAGATCAAATCTGAACTTAATAAGCATGGATGAATTACATGGAATATTCACATCACATGAAATGAGAACTGAACAGTAAAATCTCGATACAAAAGAAGAAGCCTTCAAAGAAAAAAGAAAAAGAACTTAGCAACAACAGTGATGTCTCAGAAGATGATGAAGAAGTGGCCAACTTTATCAAAATATTGAACAAGGGAACCAATGACAGGTATAAAGGTAAGCTTCCTTTGATTTGTTTTAATTTTGATAGTATTGGTCATTTTTCTAACAAATCTCCTCATAAGAAAAAGAGAAATGATGAAGGTTACTCAAATAGTAAACAAACATATAAAGGAAAAAGAACCACAAAGAAATTTTTCAAGAAAAACTTATGCACCAAAGAAGACATCTCATCATCAGATGAAGATGAAGTCAGTGATAGTGAGACAAAAAGAGTTCTATTCATGGAAATAGAAGAATCTGATAAAGAAGACTCTGAAGAAGAATATGAAGAAGCCGAAGAAGAATATGAAGAGGTAGAATTTGACTACCGAGAATAATTGACGTGTGTTGTAATGTCCCCCACCTCTTAGAGAGGTGATGTGGAGACTCAGTGGCCTGGGAACCCCCACTAGGTCATAGTATTACACTGAAGGGGGAAGTCAAGGAGGCTAAAGTTATATTTTTAAGTTGACTTAAGAAAGGAAACGAGATTAAGGGTAAAAGATAACTCAACAGATGAATAGAAGATTAACCCTGGGAGTTAACCTAACTCAACAGAGAATTAGAAGGAAACAGTATAAGTAAGAGGCTGGGACGCACCTATTAGGCATTCTAGTTTTGTATTAGCATTTGCTATTACTCTTGAGCATTTAGTTTGGGGGTTTTGCTGTACAAACCCTTGTGAGCAACTCAGTGGTGAAATATCCACTCACCTTGTTCCACAACTTGGTCTCAGGGATGAAAGACTCCTCCACACCATTCTAGTCTCAGACCATCTCCATCTAGCACTTCAGAAGGTAGCAGGCCATACTATTATTTTGTTTCCAGCAAGTGCGCACCATAATCTAGAGGGAGGTTCAATCCAGCTTATCCTGAGGGCCCGGGGGCATTCCGACAGTTGGGTTTTGTTTGCATGGGAAGGACCATCAATTTGAGGGATTTTCTGGAGGGTTATCATCATTCTACATTTGTCTGTAGATTGGGACGTCTTGGAGCCATAGGGGACGTCCTGTGATTCAGTAAAACTCATATCTAGGGAGATTTGCTTGAGATCTGAGTCTGAAACTTCTCCCACGGGATTCTCATAGCCCGATCTATATTCTTGGAGTGTTTTAGAGAATTTGGAGGCCTCCTTAATTAGGGCTGAACCATCTAGGGTTTCAGTCATCTAGTGGGGTGCACCATTCAGTGGAGGAATTCATATCTACAGGATTTGAGAGTGGATTTGGGAATTTGGACATCTGGGTTGTCCTTACAGTTGCCCGATCTATCATTTGGCATATTTCTCAGGATGATTGGACACTTTTGGTAGCAGGGCCGAATTATTGAGGGTTTCAACATTCTAGCAGGGCATGGCACTTTCCAGCTTGGAGGTTGAGCATTAGTACGACTCAGATCTACTTGATTCAGTCTTCATTGTATATCCAGCCTTTGGAGGCTTATTTTGTATTGTTGGGAGCATTTTGTAGCAGCTCATATCTATTTCTTGTACGCCCATCTGAGGTTTATGCCAGATCATCCATCTATTGTATTGATCTTACATTGCTCATAATAAAAAGGTCAGAGCTTTTCTTATGCTTCTACATCTTGAATATATTGTGATCTTCATGTGTTGATGAATCTTGCATGCACTTAATAACTCAATAAATACTTGCACATCAATAGATTAGTAGTAGTTAGTGATTCCAAGAAAGAATTTGGCTTGGGATAATTACATGTGCCATAGGAGTTATCAGAAGAGAAAAGAAGAAGAAGAAGAAACTACAAGCAGAACTAGACAAGAAAGAAGACACTCAAGAACTACAACAAATGATCACAAATTTCAAGGTTCAAATAGAATAAGATAAAAGAATTGAAAAAACACTCAAAGAACAACTAGAATAAAAAGATAGGATCATTGGAAATTTGGAAGAAGATATTGTCACATTAACAAAGGATCTTCAAAACAAAAATATGCAGAACAACTCAAAATTTTTGGATGACATTATCAACAATTAAAAACCTCATCATGAAAAGTTTGGACTTGGATACAATCAGACAGAAAAGGGATCAAGCTCCAAAACAACAGAGCAATAAACATATCCAAAAAGCTATGGAGAAACAATCAAAGGGTATAGGAAGATATACAAGGAAGATTACAGGGACACTCCTCCACCGAGAAGATTCATATTTCAGAATCACCAACCGACATATAGGCCTCAGGAAGAAGAAGAATTCATAAGAGTACCTCCTTTTAGAATATCTTCAACTCCCAGGTATCAAAATATCTATTTTGGTTTATGTTTTTCATGTAATAATTTTGGACATAAAGTTGTGAATTGCAGAGCTAACAATAGGAACATAAACAACTTTGAAAGTCATACACAAAAAGGTTATCCAAGAAGGTCTAGTGAAACATAGAGAAGAATTTACAATAGGTTTGAATCCTTGAGCACTGAAGTAGAATGTTGCAAATGTAACAAATTTGGACACATGGCCAAACATTGCATAATGACAGACCCTCCTAGAGAACCGCAACAGAATAACAACAGTCACAGACAAGAACCTAAGAAAAGGACATGGATAAGAAAGCATAATCAGTATAGCAATGAAGAATGCACACTCTCTCTACAAGCTAAGAAAAAGAAACGCGGTTGGTATGTTGATAGTGGTTGTTCAATACACATGATAGGTGATAGAGATAGGCTTCTTACTTTAAGAAAGGAAAGAGATGGATCAGTCTTCTTAGGAAATGATGATTCAACTAAAATCATTGGAAAAGGCACAATCATAATTGGGAACAAAAGTACAAAGGAAGAAAATGTTCTACTAGTAGAAGATATGAAACAAAATCTTCAAAGTGTGAGTCAAATGTGTGACCAAGGTCATAAAGTTACTTTCGATTCACAAAAGTGTGAGATAAGAAAAGAAGGTTCAGGAAAATTGATTGCTACAGCTGCGAGAACTTCAAGAAACATATATATGTTAAGTGAAATTGGAAATGAAAAGTGTTGTCTAGGAAAGGAAGATGGAAGTTGGCTATGCCATAGAAGAATGGGTCACATAGATTTTAATAACCTTGTCAAAGTCAGCAAAAGAGAAGCAGTTATAGAAATGCCCCAGATCATGAAACCAACCAACACTTTATGCAATCATTGTCAACAAGGAAAGCAAACAAAGACCAAATTCAAATCAAAGGAATATTCAACGACAAGACCATTGGAAATTGTGCATACTGATCTACTTGGACCAACTACAACAAAGGGTTTAAAAGTTGAGAAATACATTATGATGATACAAGAAAGACTATAGTTTTCTTTCTCAAGAATAAGTCAGAAGCTTTTGAAAACTTCAAGATCTATAAGGAAATGGATGAAAATGAAATGGATTCAAAAATCAAATGCTTGATATCTGATAATAGAGGAGATTTCACTTCAAAAGAATTTATGGACTACTACAACAGTCATGGAATAACATGCAATTCTTCGTTGCTAGGACACTTCAATAGAATGGAGTTGTTGAAATAAAGAACAAGACAATACAATAAATGGATCGAACAATGCTAATGGATTCCAAATTGAAAGATATTGTTTGGACACAGGTAGTGCATACAAAAATTTACATTCAAAACAGAGTAATACTCAGAAACAACACTGACAAAGCTCCCTACGAGCTATGGAAAGGAAGACCAGCAGATGTGAAGCACTTCATAGTTTTTGGGAGAAAATGCTACATCAAAAGAGAATATGGCTGAATGGGAAAGTTTGACTCTCATGTGGACAAAGGAGTACTTGTTGGTTACTCAAGTAAAAAGAAAGTATACAAGTGTTACAACATGAGATTGAACAAAGTTGTGGAAAGCATCAACGTAACAATTGATGAAACATGTAGAAAAGAATTAAAGGAAGATGAAAATGAATCAATGGAACAACTTTACGAAGAAGAAGAAGAAGATTAAAATGAAATAGAAGGGGAAGAAGAAAAAGATCTGACAAAATAAGAAGAGAAAGTTTAGCAAGTGCCTCCAAAGACACCTAGCAGACGAGTACAGAAGAATCATCCTTCAGATCGGATTATCGGAAACAAAGATGCAAGAGTTGAGACTAGAAGAATAATCTGTTCACCAGAACAAACACACCTAACACTCTCACCTACGATTGAACCAATCTGTTTTGAAGATGCCAACAAGGATGAATTTTGGAATAAGGCCATGGATGAAGAATTGGATCAAATAGAGAAAAATGATACTTGGGAATTAGTTCCATGACCAAAGGATAAGAATGTGATCGACACAAAGTGGGTATACAATAATAAATTGAATGAAGATGGACAAGTTACAAGGAACAAAACTATATTGGTATGTAAAGGATATGCACAGGTTTAAGGAATCGACTTTGAAGAGACATTTGCCCTAGTTGCCAGAATGGAAGAAATTCAATTGCTTTTAGCTTATGCAGGCTTCAAAAATATTAAAGTGTATCAGATGGACGTAAAATCATCTTTTCCGAATGGGGAACTTGAAGAAGTCATCTACATTGAACAACCAAAAGGATTTCAGTTGTCAGAGAACGTAGATTATGTGTGTAAATTAAAGAAGTCCATGTATGGTCTAAAACAGGCTCCTAGAGCATGGTACTCTAGACTAGATAAATATCTAGAGAAAAAAGGGTTCATAAAAGGAAGTGAAAACAACAACCTCTACATCAAGGTAAGTCAAGATAGTATTTTATTAATTGAATTTTATGTTCATGATATTATTTTTGGTACTGATGATGACAGGTTAAACCAGAAATTTGCAAAGGATATGCAGAATGAATTTGAAATGCCATTACTTGGAGAACTATCCTTCTTTCTGAGACGTCAAATACGTCAAAGCCACCAAGGAAGTTTTATTTCTCAAACCAAGTATATTAGAGAAATTCTAAAGAGGTTAAGAATGGAAGATTGCAAACCAGTTATCACTCCCATGCAAACCATTTCTAAGTTAAGAAAATATTATGATTCAAAGTCTACATATCATAGGCAATATAGGTCAATTATTGGTACCCTACTATATGTGAAAACATCCAGACCATATGTAATGCAGGCAGTTGGAAATGTGGCACGATTTCAAGCAGCACCAAAGGAATCACATGTATTAGCAGTGAAGAGGATTTTCATATATCTCAAAGGAACATAAGAGTTTGGATTATGGTATCCAAAAGGAAAGGATATATCACTTATTGCCTACACATATGCAGATTGGGTAGGTTGTATTGATGATCGACGAAGCACTAGTGGAGAAATGTTCTACTTAGGTTCTTTGGATGAAACAAACTATGACAGATATACAGGTTGAGTATGATGAGCCCATTCCAATCTATTGTGATAATACAAGAACCATTAGTATCTCAAAGAACCCGATGATGCACTCCAAGAAAAAGCACATTCCAATCAAGTATCACTTTCTACGGGAATAGGTTGCAGAAAAGAACATCAAAGTTGAGTATGTGGGCACAAAAGAACAAGTGGCATACATCTTTACAAAACCACTTCCATGGGAAGCCTTTGAGTATCTTCTCCAGAGACTCGGAGTTATTTCTGCTCCAAAATGAATGATTTTGAATTCTTATTTTATATGTATTAGATGTACACGAGGAAGCACCATAAAGAGGACAGTTCAGTCAGGGGGAGCAGCCCCGGATGGAAAGATACCTTTTCCATTGATGAAAAAGGGGGAGATATTTATCATATGCAGAGGATAGAGGCATGGTTCTAGGGGGGAGAAATGGTCACAAAGATGCAAAGGACAAATGCATGGTTCCAGGGGGAGCATGAGTGATATGATTTCAGTATTGCATTAGATTATTGCCATCAATGACAAAGGGGGATATTGTTGATTAAGGTTGGTTTTCATTGATGTTAACCCTTGAAGAAAGCCCTGTAGCAAAAAGGTTTGGGTAATGGACCTGATTTTGTTTCATGTAAAGATTACTCATTATTGTCCTGTCATGGTTGATAAGAAGTATGAATGGATGAACTCCAAAGTGGTCCCCTTATGGTGAAATCCCTCACGGGAAGATGCTTTGCGGATTGAGTTATCCTAGAAGTATGGTTAGAGAACCCATGCTTAATTTTGGAATAATGAGATGAAGAATTTTTCAATGAAACTATCCAAGATGGATAGTGTTTTTTATGCCATTTTCAGTGGTATGTGGAACGACACATAACTCCTCATGGTTAGAGATTTATGGCCATATGAAGTTGAAGAACCCTCATGAGTCATATAGAAGCCCCCAAAAGTCAAGTGTTTGCAAAATAAATTATTTAAATAATAAAGTAAATGGATAACTCCCTAAAATAAGGAAAGTTTAATGTTACATGAAAGTATAAATATGAGGCAAATCTATCTCATTTAATCCTACTTGAATATCATTGAATATCTATTTTGTGAAAGGTTATTTGGGCAGGTATTATTGATAGAGAAAATTTGTAGCAGAAAAATGGTGGCAAGAAAACTGCGACAGAAAAAGTGCGGCAGAAAAAATGTGACAGAAAAATCGCGGCAGAAAAATTGTGGTAGAAAAAGTGCGACAGAAAAATCAAGGCAGAAAAATTGCGGTAGAAAAATCGCAACAGAAAAAGTGCAGCAGAAAAAGTGTGGCAGAAAAATCACGGTAGAAAAATTGTGGCAGAAAAATCGCGGCAAAAAAAGTGCAGCGGAAAACATGTGGCATAAAAATCATGACAGAAAAATCGTTGCAGAAAAATCGCGGCAGAAAAAATGCAGTAGAAAAATTGTGACAAAAAAAGTGTGGCAGAAAAATTGCAGCAACAACATGGTTGGGGTCTATTTATGAGAGATATGGCACATCGTGTTTGAGGTATGCTTTGCGAGCTAGGTTTTTGTTGGTTGTGGAGCCTGATTATCTTCCTGATTCAGAGGTCCTTTCTTTCAGCCATGTTTATACCCCATGAAGTATTTACACCCCAGAAGTATGTACACTCTTCCACGCGGGGGAGTGCAAAGGGGGGTACCCCCTCTGCGGGGTCCGGGGGGCCTATCCCCCCGGCTGGGGGGTCTGGGGGAAAGCGGGCCCCCAGCGGCGGTTCGGGGGCGAAGCCCCCGAAGCAAAAATTGCCTTGTAAAAGTATATTCTAATTTCATTGTAAATCTGGACCGTTCATTATAAGGTCGCAGATCTAACGGTAGAGATTATGTTAGGGTTTTTTTCCCTAGGAGGCAACCCTCTTTTATGAGGGAAATTTATTGCGGCTATGGATGATGATGAATATTGTATTCTGAGAGAGGAGACTGTGAGAGAAAGAAGAGGAAGTTACAGCGGGTTTTGTTGTAGGTTGTATCCCTTCATTTGCTGGATAATAATAAAGGAAGGACCTGGCAATTTCTCTGGTGGACGTAGCCCACACTGGGTGAACCACGTAAATCTGTGTCTCTCTTGTATTGTGTTCCTTCTGTGTTTTGTTTCTGCATTTGTTTTATTTTATTTCTCCGCAATCCTGTTTTTCTAACAACTGGTATCAGAGCGTAAGGTAACTCGCAGGAAAAGAGGGTTCCTGGTTTGAGTGGGAGCAATGTCGGAAGATGGAAAGTTTAGGGTCGAGAAATTTAATGGCCAAAACTACCAGTTATGGAAGAT
>ML825256.1:0-49856 GCA_009831015.1 Picea engelmannii | reverse complement strand
TTTAAATTTACAACACATCACTGCAATTGGCATCCATATAACTCATGTCTGATAAACTATGAGGACTAAGAATTAAAATGATACACACACATGTTCAAATCATACATAATAGACACATAATGTATCAGAACCAATATATATTTATTATTGGAAGCATTCCATCATATCCAATATATACATTGCAGAGGATAGACACATATCACAATAATAGAATTTCACATGTTTGCTATATAAACTCTCATAATTACAAAATGATGCACAATGCACCTTTTCTCAACACTCGGACATAGGATAGAAACATGAATATATTCAAAGCATTACAATAATAAAACCAACTTAGAGCGAGCTCAACACTAACTTGGAAAACCCTCTAACTGGATAACTAACTAGCTCTATTTCTAATGTTAGAGCTTTTTTTTATAATTTTCTCTACTCGGGAGCGTTGTCGCTTTCTGTTCTTCTACACTCGGTTGTTTTATATAAATTCCTTGCACACTTCTAGTGTCTTCCAATGCTCCATGTAGAATATCTGCATCAAGGGAAATATTAACTACATGGCCAACTTGTTCTCTAGCCTTCCCACGTCTTGTTATGCTACTAACATAAATCATTCAGAGAGATTTCTTGATGATTCCTTTATTTATTTTGGCGGGTGTCTTCTTGTTTTCTGACACACTTGACAAAACACGGACCCATGCACACTTGGTAGTCTTTAAGCGTGGTGTGCGACTCACAAAACTTGACCCAATGTGCACTCTATGTCATTCCTCGCACATTTCCTTAGGAACACACAAAACTATGGAATGAGAGTCCACAACTTCATTTGTGTGTGTGTGCAAAACAAAACCTAAAACTTTGGGTGCCAAAAGGTCCCCGCTATTATTATCTGGTTCGTCCTCGAGCCAACTACTGCACTTTGATGGTGGATCATTGGAGTAAGAGTTTCTCATCTTTATTTTAAGAAAATTTTTCTTGTGGTGAGTTTCTTGGTCCATAACCTATTCTAGTGAATGCAGAGGTGTATGAGGGAGCTATTGAAAGGTATTCATCCACTCCAAACTAAAAAAAAGGAGTGTGATTTACTCAAGAGAGAGCACCACTTTCTTCTTATCTATTTTTTTTGTTTGGAGTGAGCCGAGCAAAGAGCCTCAACCGTTCTTCTTCTAGAATATTGAGGGTCCTTGACGAGATGTTAGAAGGGGGGTAGGGGAAACAAGGTTGGGTGTATGGAACTCAACCAACCTCATTGTTGTTAGAGGAAGGCCCGTGACAATGGCTAGAACTAGGTTTGTTGGCAAGCCATTGAAGGGGGAACCTTCCTAACAACAAATGGGATGATGCGTGGTGGTTGTTTACACAAGTACAAGAAAAATTGGAGGGAAATTTTATTGGCGAAGTTGATACATGGTAGAAAATAAAAATGAGGGAATGTGGACAAGGAGCAGGTAACATCCTGATAGTTGGCATAAGCCCTGAAAATACGACAATGGATCTGCTCGAGTGAACTGGAAATAACAATGGAATGACCATCTGCTAGGTCGGGCCATGAAAGGGGAGTGGGGAATCTTAGAGAAAGGTGAAGGATGTGGAAAAATATTTAAGAGAGAGCATCATAGGGATGATATATATAGAGAGAATATGGTGGGGAAAAGGGTGAAAGAAAGGAATAGTGTTCGACAGTGGAGGTAGTTTGGAGAAAAAGTAGAAGGTGGTAATGGTATTTCTCTCATAGGGATATCTATAGAATCGATCCACCATACTGAAGATGCTTCTCCGGGAGAGAGGTGAAAGAAAACATTTTGTACTCATGTCATGGGTGAGCTTCCAAACATGGATTACTTTTCACTTTCAATGCATTAAATCACCAAGTGACTCTTCAAACAGCCTCATGGATTGTCAGATTGGACATGTACCTTGTAGATATGTTAAATTGGTAGTTGGATATGGAAATGTGAAAACATCTTGAAAATATCACTCAGCCCTGTCCATATGCGTGATTGATGTGAAGGAGGTATTGTTCAAAATTATAATTTATGCCAAATATGATAGATGCTACTAGTTGTACAACTTATGCCAAGCCTAATATATGAATTGAAAAGTTGGAATAGAGCTAAATTATGGTTGACCCATGAGGGCCATATTATACCTTCAACCTACTCCCATTAATGAGACCCTTGAGTGGTTATCCTTGTAAATTTTCCATCTTGGAAACACCTGCTTCAATGATGTAGACTAGCCGAAATGGACCCAACCAACGCATGCATAGCTTGCCCAGATGCTGTAAATATTTGTTTTCATATAACAACACTAAAAGTTATGGTTGAAGGATTTTTTTACGGATGTTATGGTTGTGTCAAGACTTCTATCTATCCTTCTCAACCACCTGGATAAATCCTTCCATCACGTGGTCTTCCTCGAGTTCCATATGCTCATCCATCCTATGTTGGAGGGCCTAATCACCTGTCATCTGAGTTGTAAATGAAATCCTAAGGCTTGGAACAAAAAATTCTAGTGGCATGGCCACTTATTTTTCATAGACCAGTTAGAATGGTGTGTGCTTCATTATCCTTTTGCATGTGGTTCGATAAACCCATAGGATGATGGGGATGAGTTGCTCCTAGTCATCACTTTTGAGAGAGCATGTTCTAAAATTTTGTTGAAGGCTTCCACTATGTCGTTGGCTTGCGAGTGTTAAGGGGTACTCTTTTGATGATGAACCATGAATTCTTAGGTAAGATGTTGAATAATGTCATTCAAAAAATGTGATTCTTAGTCACTCATGAGCACCTTTGGACATCCAAATATGGTGATGATATTCTCAAAGATAAATCACAATACTATATCGGATGTACAATCCTTGAATGGTGTTGCCTTGGCCCACATGGTAAGGTATTTGATGGTGGTGATGATGTAGTGCACCCTTGTGTGACATGCAGGAGGATTAATGGGTCCAACACAGTCTATTTCCCACTTGTCAAAGGGATCAAGTACAATCATCAAGAATAGCGAGAGCTCATCTATGTGATAGAGATTTCCCACATGTTGACATATGTCGCAATGTTTGCAGTAGTATTTAGAGTCTACAAAGAGAGAGGGCCACCAAATTCCTTCACGTAGGACCTTGCATGCAGTAGCCTTACTGACATTGTGGCCTCCAACAATACCTTCATGTGCTTCATAAAGGAGGTAGTTGTGTTCGTGTTCCAAAGAACAATGACGTAGGATTCCATATGTGCCCAACTTATAAAATTTTATGGAAATCAATTGATAATCAACACTATGGGTCATCAGTTGCCTACATTGCATAGGAGTGTATTCAATAGGAGCTTGGCTAGTGGTGAGAAATTCTGCTATTTCGGCCAATTGATCAGGTATTGCTTCAAATTAGAAGAGTTTCACATCTGTGATTTCATCATTGAGGTTCATAGTAGCTTCCCCATTTGGAATCCATGATAGATGATCTGGTCCAACATTGTGTTTTCCTGGCTTAACGAAAACCTCAAAGTCAAATTCTTCAAACAACAACAACCATTGAGAGATTCAACCACCCAATGTCGTTTTGTTTACTAAATACTTAAGGGCATAATGATCAATGAATAATTTGATATCGGACACAAACAAGTAGTGGAAAATTTTTCGCAAGGCATATACCATGGCCAGGCCCTCACAATCATTTTTAGTGTAATTCCTTTCAACATCACACAAATTTTGTTTGGCTAAATAGATCGGATTATTGATATTCCCCTCCCTTGGTTGTGCCAGAATGATTCCCAACACAATGGATGAACCATCAACGTAGACATGGAAGAGCTTTGATCAATCAGGGAAAATCAAAATGGGCACAACAAATAACTTTTCTTTGAGGGTGTTAAAGGCTTGTTGGCATTCTATTTTCCATTCATGTTTGATATCCTTACAAAACAACCTTTCCAATGGAGCCGCAATATGAGTATAGTTATGGATTAAACGCATGTAGTATCCTGTGTGTCCTCATGTTTTGTGCATTTCTTGAACTGAAGTGGGGGCCACCATATCCAAGATGACGACAATATTAGCCATGTCCATGAGTAATCCATTTTTTCACACAATGTGGCCAAGTATTATACCAAAGGGTGTACAAAATATGCATTTTTTCAAATTCAAAGAGATCTTTAGCTGGCGACATCGATCCAACATTAGTCAAAGAGGTTGCATGTGTTCCTTTAATAGATTGAACACAATCCAATCATACAAGTATACTTCAAGGAACTTGTGGATAAATTCCTTGAAGGTTGCGACCATTATCTGGGAAAACATTGCAGAAGCAGTTTTTAAGCCAAAGGGCATGACTGTGTATGCAAATGACCCACATTCGGTCTCAAAGGTGTTTTTAGCATGATTTTCCCATGCAATTTGAACTTGATGATATCCTGAGAAGCCATACATAAATGAGTAGGATTCTCGACCGTAAACATTTTCCAACACCTCGTTTGTGAAGGGTGTCGGGAAAGGATCATGGACACAGGCTACGTGAAAAATCCTCAAGTCGACACATATGAAAATTTCCCTGGTATTTTTAGGCTGCATGACCATAGGGATAATTGAATCATATTCCTCCACAGGGATAATGATCCTTACATCCAACATCCAGTCTAGTTCTTTGCGCACCTTTTCTTCATACTTAGTATTTAAGTGATAGGGTATTCTCTTGACTATTTTGGCATTGGGTTTGATTTGGATATTCATGGCTCCCAATGATCCCACAATTACCTCCATCTTTGAAAATCTTTGAGGAAATAGGTCCCCATATTATTTAAGGAGGTCAACAACTTGAGTGACCATCTCCTTATCCCAATAATTGCTAATGATGGCCATCTTGGGTGCTTCTTCAGTGCCAATATTGTGTTTATTGGTTTTTATTGGGCCATTATAGTCTGGTGTGGTTGACTCTATCACATTTCCCTTTAGTGCACATTGTACTTTAGACTCTCTGATATGGATTTCATAGGGATCCTCATTACCAATATTGTCCACAACAATCTTCCAACAATATACTGCTTCTTTCAGTTTTTCCACTACCCGATGGTATGAGAAGACCATCCTGGGGGTGGTGTCCTTTGGATTCCTATGGAAAATGAATTCCTTAATCTAGAAAAGCGCCTCTCTGTGAGACAAATATTTTTCGGTGAACAACAAGGTTGAAGGAACTAGGAACTGGGTCCACTCACTTGTTTTCCTCATGTGTTCCTCCTGGATGTACCAACTTCTAGGAATCATGTCCATTGTGTGGATGAACCAATGGAACCATTGGGATCAAGATATTTTTATATATCAAGCATCATTCACAGAAAGAAATATGTTCTTAAGGGTCCTTAATTCCCTTATATTGGTTGGTTAGCTCAAAATCAATGATAGGTTGGAATTTGACTTTTATGAACTTGACTACCTATGAACAACTCTGAACATTCGATTGATGGGTTTCCCACCACCATGCAAGGGTCCCTTGAACCACAACATCCATGGACTGAAGCATTTTCTTTGTGGGAACAATTGTCTCCACTGGCCCTGTCCCATCAAACCGTGGGGCATCAGATAGCTCAGACCCGATCTGTCGCACTGGTTTTGTTATTCTTGCACACCTTCATGTGGAAACTTTGTATAGATTTTTTTCCCAACTCTCCATGGAATCATCAGGATCATTGTCATAAGACTTGAAACTCCTCCAACTTAGCTTTCCATCTGCGGTGAGATTGTTATATCCCTCCATGTGCCCCATGTATTTGTAAATGTTTTCAACGACTGAGCTCAACGTGTCCTCATCCATAGGCTCATTGAACCAGTCGCCCTCATATGGTTCTAGCATCTCAACCATTCTCATGGTGTCAGTTTCAAAGGACATATGCCTCTTCGTCAAATTTAGCACCACATTATTATCAAAGGCACATTCAATCCCCAATAGTGTAGGATATGGATCTAACTCATACATGATCTCGATGACTTCGAATTTAGCCTTTTTTTCACTCCTTCGATGTTCACTTCTACTTAATCCAAGTGATGGATGAGGTAGATATTGTATTGATTTGCCAATCAGAGCTGAATGGGAAACAAAACCAACTTGGGATTACCCAACACTTCTGAAGATTTCTTGGGGAAACATTTCACGCCAGATCCTAGATCCAACATGAATCTATCCATACCGTACCCAACAAGCTCTGTTGTCATATTAAATTCTCGTCTAGTGCGCTTTTTCTTACTGACATGAAATACATCTCTTTCTATAAGCAGAGCATATATGGTGGTCTCATCTCCTTGTTATTTCATGAAAGTAGCTAACATCTGGGTCAAGTTACTTGTTTATTCTGGTGTAAATGTGTCGAAACTGCACATAATAGATCTATCTGGGAATTGACATACACAGTTGCAGAGAAAATAGAAGAAAAGAGAAAACAAAGAGAAAGAATAGAAGAATTCTCATTAGCCAAATGAACGAATGATAATTTACACATGATAAACTCTGTATAACTCAATAAATGTGCACTAGAGGAGAAGACAATGCACCATAATGGTGGTCTAGAGTGATATGGACACACACCAACAATTACGGGAGTAAACAACCACCTAGTCTACTCTCTCAGTTAGTTACGGGAGTGAACTGCCACCTAGCTGAGTTAACTAGTCTATCAGTCTTTATTTAACTGACTGAAACAAAGTGACGTGAGGAGGAGATTAGGGAATCATGGGTAATGTGCTAGTCTAGTGACGATCCCAAGGAAAATTCACATTATTTGGTGATGATCATAATGTTGCATGGTGATAATCTCAATGTAGCATCTAGACTCCACTCAACTGATCAAACTGAAGTGAAAATTGAAGAGAATATTATCCCTAGAGGAATATTGTTCCTAAAATATAGGAGACTGAATAATGACTAATAAACAAGGAAAAACCTTAGGAAAAATAAATCCTAGGTGTGTGTGAAGTAACTCCCCTAAACATCACTATGGTGAAAGTAAAGAATGGGTCTTGAAAATGAGGCCATATTAGGTACCCAAATACAAAAGATACAATGAAATAAGGCAAGGAAAGAGGGAAAACCTCATGGGAAACACCCCCCCCCCCCCTCAAGGTACAATGTATGTAAAAAGAAGAACTGACAGTTGCTAGGAAAATGTGTCCTTCACTCCAAGATGACTGCACAGAGAATGGAACTTCTGCTTAGTGAAGGTCTTGGTAAAGATGTCTGTAGTTTGTTCTGCTGAAGGACATAAATACATGTCGATGATCCCCTCGTGTACTAATTCTTTGATGTAGTGCATTTGGATCTCGACGTGCTTTGTTCACTGCCTATGAACTAGATCTCTACAGAACTTTAGAGTGATTTGTTTGTCACACCAGATGATGATCGGTCGATGAAACTGAATTCGTAACTCAGTGAGAAAATGTTGTAGCCACATAGACTGAATGGTTATGTTAACTACCCCTCTGTACTCTTCCTTGGTTGAATATAGAGAAATAGAATCCTCCTTGTTTCTCGACCAACATATAGGCCCAAAACCAAGATTGAGTGAGTAACAGAATGTGGACTTGCGATTAGTGCTATCGCCAGCCCAGTCAAAATCAATTAACCTAATGAGGTCCAATGTAGATTTTGTTGCATAATGAATCCCAAAGTTGATGGTGCCTTGTATGTATTGAAGGATACACTTTTCAACCTTCCAATGTAGCTCATGCATCTCTTGCATTAATCTGGATACTGCACCAACTACATAGGAGAGGTCTGATCTAGAGTGTGTGAGATACAACAAGCTCCCCACTAGCTGTTCGTACAATGTTTTGTCAACCAGTGGAGTGGCCCTGCCATCCTCAAGTTTGAATCCTGGTAGAAAATGAGTTGGAGCAAACTTGTAGTCTATCATGCGAAATATCTCAAGGAGATCTCATGCATACTTGGCCTAAGACAGTTTGATGCCTGATGCATCCTGGCTGATCTCGAGTCTAAGGAAGAAGTGTAGAGAACCCATATATGTCATCAAGAACTTTTCATGTAGAACCCTATTGACTAAAAAAATCATTGAAGTTGAGCAACCGATGATCAACAAATCATCAATATGAAAAACTAGGAGTAGAAGTGAGTCAACTGTCCTGAGCATGTAAACATTCGGGTTTGAATTACAACGTACAAAGTTCTGTGACAGTAGGTAGGAGTCCATATTGTCATACCATGCCCTCAGATTCTACTTGAGGCCATAAAAAGACTTCTTCAGTTGACAGACCAAATATGAATCATGCATAAATACTTGGGGCCGCTCCATATATATCTCCTTAGAGAGATCGTCATGAAGAAATGCATTCTTCATGTCCATTTGATGGACTTCCCATCCCTTGGTTGCCGCAATGGAAAGTGCCAAATGTATGGAATCCATATTTTATACTAGAGAGAAGGTCTCATCATAGTCAATGTCATGCACCTATTGAAAGCCTTTGGAAAAAAGAATGGATTTATATCTGCTAATCTATCCATCCACTATGCTCTTGGTCCTATAAACCGATATGCACCTGACAAATTTCCTTCTTAAAGGAAGGGGAACCAGATCCCAAGTTTGGTTCTCGAGGAGGGAGTTGTACTCCTCTTGCATGGAAGATTCCCAAAAGGGATTTCCAATAGCCTCACCATAAGACTATGGATCTGAAGACTGAACCAAGAAATAATGCTTGGGTGGCAATGATTCAGTGGTAGTGAGTGCAAGTAGAGGCTCCTCAAAATCAGATCGAGTCCTCCTAGTATTGGCTGGATCACCAACAATATCCCTTGCATCATGAAGAGTAGTCTAAGCCCACTTGGGCCTCTTCTCTAGCTCTGCATCTGCATTAGGATGCACTGACTCTGCATTTGAATTTATTGACTCTTTATCTAGATCATCTAAATCCTCTGAATCAGAACTCTAATCCAAAGAAGAGTCAACATGTGCATGCTCATCATCTATGATAGGTGGAAGAAAAAAGGTGTCTTCATGTGGCTATTGAGGTACATGAGAGACACTTTCCTTGAATTGGACACTATGCTCAATTATAATCCGGTCTGAGGAATACAATCTATGCTCTATGGATCAAGTTCCTTCCTCTTTTCAAAGGGAATCTAGGCCCATGCACGTGAACCAGAAATATGAAAGTGGGTCACTTTCGGTTTGAGGCCACTCCAAGCCTCGTAGGGGGTCTTATCCTTGAAATATCTATGAGGATATATGTTTTGGATGTAGGTTGCACAATTAAGTTCTTTGACCCATAATATCTGTGGAAGTGACTTTGCATGTAGCATGCAAGATGCCATCTCTTTTAGAGATCTATTTTTCCGCTCAACAATTTTTTTTTGTTGCGGAGTATAGGGAGTTGTGTGCTGCAATTGAATCCCTGCCTCATGACAAAGATTCTGAATCTCATGGTTGACATACTCTCCTTTATTAGTTCGAAGGATTTTGATTTTATTTCCCGACTGTGTCTCAACCAGGGATTTGAAATCTTTGAGGTGTTGAAAGACCTCTGATTTTTTCCTAATAAAGAAAGTCCATGTGAAGCATGATAAATCATAAACAAAAATGAGCACATACCTTGATTTGTTGATTGATGGATGTGGAAAAGTTCCCATGAGGTCACTATGGATTAGATATAAAGGAGAGGAAGCTCTTTGAGTCTTTCCTTTGTCAAATTTCTCTTAAGGGTGTTTTCCAAGAACACATCCCTCACATATTCCTTTGGAGAAATGAATGTCTGGTAGAACATCAACCAATCCTCGCTCGCTAATATTTTGCATATATCTAAAATTTAAATGCACGAACCTTTGATTCCATATCCTACTGCTTTCATTAGCATGGATAAGGAGTAAAGCATTATCTAGTTCAATAAATTCAAAAAATGTGTAAATCCTAGATTGATGATTTACCTCACCGGTAGCAACCATGGAATTGGTTTCCATTTCATAGATGTCCACTGCATCAGCTGTGAATGTGAATTTCTTTCCGATGCCATAATTTTTCATTTGATACATGGAGAGAAGATTGACGAAAAGTTTGGGAATGTGCAACACATTCTCGAAGCTTTGGTTTGTGAGTTCAACCCTTCCTTTGTCGGTGACCTCGACTGGAGAGTTGTCCCCCATCAGAATAGGAGGACCTTTACATGCATCCAATGAAGAATAGACTACTTTTTTGGAATCCATGTGATGTTATTCTCATGAATCTACGATCCAAGCATCAGGAGAGGAGTTGATGGAAATCAAAGCATGGCTAGAATTTCCTTTCTTGGGATTATGATCTTCTAGCTTCTTCTTCTTGTCACCCTCGGGGATGCAATATCCAAGGTTGTTTTGATGAAGTATTCGAGTCATTAGATCTATCTATTTCTGCATACATGTGTATTATGGATGGAATCCTGTATGGAAGTATGTGCATTTCTCTCCTTTTCTTCCCTTTCCACCTTTGGATCTGGAGGCATCGTTGAAGAGTTTTGAGTACCCTTCCTTCTTCAGATTTGCATGAGTTTTCCTTTTCTATTTATCTTTAGATTTATGATATTGATGACCACTTCCAACTTGCACAATAAGTGCATGCACCTTTGGGCCTTTGATTTTTTCCATGTTGATGAGCTTGGTATGCTCTTGTGTCAGATATTCGATAAATTCCTCTAAAGAAGGCATCTTCCAGGTGGCTCCAGAGGAGAATCCAACTAAATGGAATTTGGATACAAACAATGAGAATTTAGGACCAAGTTTGGAGGGAATGGTGAGAACCATTTGTTTCTCCTCCTTATATTTATCAACCCCACAAGCCTTGAGTTGCGACAGTAAATCCTTATATTTTCTAAAGAAATCTTGGAGATTGTCGAATCTTTTTGGATCCAATGTGAGCAATTCTACCCCAAGCATGTGTCCCCTCATATCATCCTATTTTCCAATGATACCTTCCATGGTGGTCTAGGGTTCATTGGGGGTTTTACAGGAAGATATGTGAAAGAGGAGATTAGGAGAAATGAGACTGCAAATTGTTTTGAACGCTTCATCCATTCGATTTAGATACTTGGATTTTTCAATGGATGACGTTGGTTATGTCTCTGTGTTCATGGTTAACCTGCAAAATCCTCTACTTTGAATATGCATGATCATATTGTCCTTCCATGCAAAGTAATTGTAAGGTGTAAGAATGAATTCTTTTGAAAATTCCATTTTTTCGTTGTCTTCAATCTTCGGTACCTGCAAAAATAATTTGGTATGTATTTTCCCTAGCATTCCATCAGATCTGATACCATGTAAATGTGTTGAACCTGCAAATAATATATCTAGTTGGGAATTGGCATACATAGTTGCAGATAAAATAGAAGAAAAGAGAAAATAGAGAGAAAGAACGGAAGAATTATCATTAACCAAATGAATGAATGATAATTTACACATGATATACTCTATATAACTCAACCAATGTGCACTAGAGGAGAAACCAATGCACCATAGTGGTGGTCTAGAGTGATCTAGACACACACCAGTATTTACGAGACTAAACTACCACCTAGTCTAGTCTCTCAGGAAGTTACAGGAGTGAACTGCCACCTAGCTAAGTTAACTAGTCTATTAGTCTTCAGTTAATTGATTGAAATAGAGTGAAATAAGGAGGAGATCATGGAATCATGGGTAATGCGCTAGCCTAGTGATTATACCAAGGAAAATGTGCACTAGTTGGTGATGATCCCGATCATTCATGGTGATAATCCCAATGTAGCATCTAGACTCCACTCAACTGATCAAACTGAAGTGAAAACTGAAGAGAATATTCTCCCTAGAGGAATATGCTTCCTAAAATATAGGAGAATGAAAAATGACTAATAAACAAGGAAAAAACTTAGGAAAAAGAAATCCTAGGTGTGTGTGAAGTAACTCCAACATATGGATCTTTAAGCATGCACAAACAATAGTGCAAGAAGGTATTGAATTGATCTTTAGCTTCTGTCATGTGGCCTAAGTTTCACAAGGCTTTCACATGTGTTTTGTGTTGCAACTCCTTCTGGAACTGTTCTTCATAGGATTTTGGCTCGACACGTTGCAACATAGTCTATTTTCATGATTCCTTTATCAATATTTGGGTCACATGTTGTTGGTGCAAAATTGGATATTGGGGTTCTCAGAGGTTACAAAAAAAGGTACCAATGTATTCTAGTAGTGCTAGCATGTTCAACCTTCCATAAGGGAAGGATGTCTCACCTAAAGTGCAACCGATACTTGTGTGTGATAAAATGAGTCAGAGAGTATGCATCATCAGTTCTGACCCATACTACTTATTTTCCTCTCAAATTTGATGGTGGTACGTTGGCTGCTTGACGCAATTCCATTGGCACTCTGACGAAACCTACTTATTAGTTTTGTCAGTGTAATGGGGTCAGATATATGACAAACATATTAACGTTCGATATCTGACAAACTATTGTCGGTTATACTGATGACCCTAAGGACCAAAACCTCATCAAAATAAACCATTATTTCCAGAAGATAGATGTTGGAAGTCTGACCTAACTACACATCAAATATTGGACGTCCATACAATATATCCTATGAAGGTGCCTGTTAGGTGGAAATATTGTCGTTTAATCCCGTTGTAGTATTTTCCCAACCATTTAATTTGTCAATCTGAGGTTCGTAGTCTTACGAAGCACACACACTATATATGCAGGACTAAAGTAGGAGTAATCTAATTTAAATTCCTGAAAATGAAACTAATCTAGGAAAGCATTGAAAGACTAACTAGGAAAGCAAGAAATTGCATAAGGCAAAAACAATACAACACATGAAGAGTTGAACGACAAAAGACATATGTGAGCTCACACAATATATCAATCTCAAATTATATTACAAGAGTCAAATGACAAAGCATGAAAGAATAACAAAGCTAAGAATCAAAGGCTAAGAATCCCCTTCTAAGACTTCAAGATGATCTAAGTCTAATCTCTCATCTCTAACTCCAACTTCCCAAATTATCCATTACATGATGTCTCACCCCCATTATGAATTATATGATTCTCCCCAAATGAAGAGAGAACACTCTCTTATATACATGAGTGTCATAATGATAGATCCACTATTCTCTCAACTTATTCCTTCAAATCCTCCACAGATATCTTGGATAAGATATCCTATCTAGATCTCCATGATATTCTCCTTGAAGTTAGCTTAAATGATTATCTTCAAATATCTTTCAAATCTTCAAAGTTTGAAGATGTAATTCGAATTTGAGGATAGGTGGTGAACTTTGACTTTGTTGGAATCTTCAAATATGCTTGCACACACCATCACAATCATCCCACCTTGATATATAATGAAAAAATGTCATTTTTCTAATATTTAATCATAAATTCACTTATAATACTGAAATGAATACAATGGAAAATAATAAGGAGAAACCCAAGTATCATTATGAAAATGGTATGATGGAAGGTTAATGGGACGATGAAATGTAAGGAATAGTGAAGGAAAAAAAGGATATAAGTGTGACATTTTTGAGGCCCAACATGCCCCCCAACTCAACTTGTTTCATGTCCTCATGCAACCATTCATGGATATTCTTAAGAACTTTTGGCATTCAAACTATGGCTTTGATTGATGATGTTCTTTTAACAAGGAGTGTTTCTAGGGTATGTGATACAAGAGTAACAGTATGTGAAATATGTGTAACAGCATGTGAAATTTTCTTATGGTTGGTTCTTGTGTGACAACCATGAATACAAGAGATGTTGGTTCTTGTGTTAACAAAATTCATTTCACTTATTGATTTTCTTGCTGCAATAATTTAGCCATGTACTTCACTGAAAATAATAAGCTATCAATGTGCATAAGAGAGCATTAATGTTTATAAGAAAGCCTTTTCTTTAGATTTATGAATCATGCCAATATGTGTATCAATCAAAATGAAACAAAGTGTCGTTGGAAAAGGAATTTGGTAAACAGTAAATGAGATGGAAAAATGGAGTGATAATAGTGGAAAAATGAAATACTGGTAGTGAATATATCCCCCCCCCCCCAACTTAATCGGTTGCATGCCCTCATGCAACTTAGTGTAGGTCATGGAAGGAAAGAGAGCATGGCGAGGAAATTTTCCAAAATATTCAAGTCGACATATAAGGAATTGTGTGATTAAATCTTAGAAAAGAACATGCCTTCACTTACCCAAAAAGTAGATGTAGTTGTTGCGGCTGCTGGATCAAGAAAATGTGACTGGCTCTCTAGCGGCAACTGTTATAACTACTAGAGAAAATAATGTATGACTATAACTGATGGAAGATGGAAGGTGTCATTGCTACAAGATCAGGAAAATGGAACTGTTGATGTTGTTGCTGCTGTAATTGGATCATGGGAAGTGAAGGAATATGAACTTCTACTGCTGAATCATGAGAAATGTGAAAGGAAGAGAATATGGAACTGTGGTACTCTCATAGATCCAAAATCAAACTGCTACAATTGCTGAGGGGATCATGAAAAATTGTATAGTCTTCACCTGCTACAAAACCGATGGTACAATTCTCATCATGCGAATGAATCTGTTGATGTCGAGCATGAAGAGAAATCATTGGATTACCGACCATTGATGAATGTCGTTAACCAATGTGAGACAAAGTCACCAGTGATGTCAATGAGTGTCAAGGTACTCGAGTACATCTTGCGAAGTGCGAATAGATGGGCTGATGTCGAGCCACTTGCAAGATATAACAATCAAGGGACATTTATGTATTCCCATGATCGTCAGTGAGAGAACTTTCCATTAAGGCATGCAAGCCTCAAGGTACTCAAAAAGGAACTCTAGTCTATATCCCAGATAAGGTGTCGAGGTCGATGTGGCAATATTGTTGAAAGGAATCCCACATCAGTCAACACGAGTTTATAAAATTATTGGTAGGACTATAAATGTAAATATCTCAATTGCAACAGGGTTTAGGGAAAAGAAATGTAATCATGGAAAGAGGGTTTGTTTTATTCAGAAGGAAAACTGGAAAGGAAAAAAGGTACTGAAAAAGATAAAGGAATGTATGCAATTCAGAAAAATAGGCATGTGAAAGCATGAAGGTTAAGGCAATGGAAGATGGCTTCAATCACAGGGACAATTGTACAACATGACCAGTCGGATTTGAAGGAGAAATGGGATAGTGTTACAACATGAAATTGGGAAAAATACGGAAATATGGGTATCTCAGCATGGTGTATCAGCATGGTCATTGTGGAACAACAAACGTCATGATGTGTAACAACTTCTATTTAGTAACAACTCCTTCAAGATATCTAGAAAACATGGTTTTCTTAAAGATCATTGTGGCACGGAACATGAGCGTCCTGTTCCTGCAATCAGTCTTTAGTACTAATCCCGCAATCAAAACTTCATGAGAGAATTACAAAACATAAAATGCAATAGATAAGTACAAATGCAAGCTAATTGAGATTGAAAATAAATGCAATTATACCTGTTGTCCGCATTTATTCGCTTTGTCATTGATTGCCGCCAAAGTGACTTAAGAAAAACAAATGAATGTTAAACATGAAAACATTAATTTATTATCGTTTTCAAGAATGTTTTAAAACTTCCATTTGCAATTTTTATATATATATTCCAATTTTTTTGTTTGTTTTTTGTTATTATGTTTGGTTTAAAAGAACTATATACTTTTTTTTTTGTATTTTATTTATTTATTTGTTTTAAGAAAAACAAAATAAACAAATAAATAATTGTGTAGAATAAACAAACAAATAAAACTATTTTATTTCAATGGTGATACAAGTGTTCTGGTTAGATCAATGGTAATGCAGATATTCATCCAAAAGAAATCATGCACATACAATCGTGACCCAAATGATTCTCCATCTAAAATAAAAATAAAAAAAAATAAAATGCAGATTATGGAAATCAAACCTGATCACAACAAATAGTTTTCAGGAATCCAGAACTCAAGTTGGACTTGTGTGAAGGCAACGTAAAGGAATGTTGTCAAACAATGCATCCGCAAGACCACTTACCAAGTTGGTGGCACTAGGACCAGAAGTTGTAATGCAAACAATGACCTTTCCTGTAGATTTGGCATACCCCTCTACTGTGAATACTTCTCCTTATTCATGGTGACAAAGGACATTTTATTTTTTTATGGTCTTGAATCGAGTAAGTGCCTGGTGAATTTCCATAGATGCACCTCCAGAATGGCTACTACCCTCCTTCATCATTGATCTTACCAATCAGATGGAATCCTGAACAAAGTCTCCTTCACAAATTCATCATTACTTTGCCATCGCTACACTCAACCCAAACAATAAGCAAAGATAACACCTCACCTTTTAGTTCCCAGTTGTTGGTAAGTTTGGAAGAAGATTGTTTGATTCACAAATTCCCACAGAACTAACAATGCCATTGGATTGCCAATGATTCACATAAAATAAAGACAGATATGTTGAAGGTAATTCAAAGTTATAAATACCGTTGGTTTGATTTTCATAATGATGAACTGCCCAAGTCAGGAACAATGTTGCCAATGTCGTTGTATATTGAAATCTATGACAGTTGCATCTGATTCCACATTTACTTGACTGGGTACTGAGCCACTTAATTCTAAGTTTTAGTGGCCTGATCAATGCTTACAGACCTTACATTATTTTTAATTGCTTCACAACTATATCCTACAAACTCATCCATAGGTGTCGAGGGTCCAAATACCCTTTCTGTTAGCAATGTTGAGGTCCCCATATTTAATGAGTTCACATCATTCGTTGAGTTCCCCGATTCATGTAACTTGATGACCTTTCATTATCAAATAAGTAATTTCCAACATGATTTGAGCAAGAGACAACAGAAACAAAAGCACAGGAAGAAACCGTATCATAAACTTGCACACAATCAGTTCTAACTGAGAAATTTGTGGGGTCTTGGGAGTCATTCCATATAGACATGAGGTTTTTATTGCATTGTTCCAATATAGAACAGTCATCTACGGCTGAACATCCTTTTGGGATATCAACTAAAATAGGTCCTGACCTCCCAGATGCTATGAGTTAAATGGCCTTTCATCATTCACGCGAGGTATTTGAATTGTTCGGCAGAAAGGTGATAAAACCGTATATAATGTGAGTTGATATGAAGCACAAGGAAAGCCTCTATTCAACTTCTGAAAGTGTCGGGCCCATTTTTTCTTCAAATCACCTTCTCCCAACATGATTTTCTCTGCTCATTCTTCAATTTGTCAAACGATAGTAGGGAATCAAGTGAATTAATTGTCCATGCTTGCAGGGATAGAAGGAATCGTCGACATGGGATTTCTTTCATTTCAATCAGGGATACACCTAAAGGATTGATCTTACCAATCAGATAAAACCTGTAACCAGTGAACACATAGAACGTGAGGATTTCCAAATCTCCAAATCACGCTAACTAAGAGAACATCTATGTCCATGAGAGCCAAGTCTCTTCAACAAGCACACGTGAAGTGCCCACTGTTTCGATTTTGAGAAACCCATCAACTGTTCGATTGAGCAAGGGATTGCCCAAATCACCACACCCACAGTAGGCGAATGAATGCTGGCAGTCTTTTTTTTTTTCATGAGGCATCTTGTCAGGGTATTCTGAATCGGCATGGAATTGCGATGATTTAGGAAGTACAAAGAATTACAAAAACGGTAAGGAACTTGGATCCTCATGGATATTCTCCAGCCAATAATAAAAATTAAATACATAAAACATGAATCGTCGCCTATATAGATAGAGATTAAGCCAGTCATAAGTCACTCGTTCAAGTCATCCCAAGCGGAAAAAACAAACGGTGATCCAGCCTTGGCATACGACCCTATCTTCATCAATTCATGACAATTGCAATGTTGTCCATTGTGAATTTAGCAGTAAAATCATGGGCGTAATTCTGGATGCATTTTCTTCATTTTGCTCGGGAGTCACTAAGAAATTATTGATCGTAGGCATTATCATCTGTGCAAAGAAATATGGAGTGGTCGCATCCAATTCATTAATGGCATCAAATTTTATTGAAATGACCTATCGCTCAGGATCTGGACCGATTGTGAATTAATTGGTGCCGACATATTTGGATATCGACTTGTGGATATGCAATCACAATCTATTCCTCGGTCAATCCCTTCAAAAATGTAACTGCCTAAATGTACTTCCAATGGTTGCAGCTTCACCACTGACATCTCGACCCAAAATCAATTCGCATCCAGATCATATCCAGATCGCATCTGAAACATTCACGCCCACTCCATGTGATTTTCGATCTTGTTTCTTCAATAATTAGCACTTTCCGCAACACCTCCAACAACAAGACCATATGCCATTGCCAATGAAACTAATTTTCCCTAAAGAGTCATGTAGTTTCCACCTCATGAAGCTACCTCTACCTCGCCATTTTTCAAGACTGATATCTCGGTTTCTTGGGTTCCCTGGCCCCAGTTTAAAAAAAAACAAAACAACAACAACATCCATCCGCGAATCTTCAGCTTCTTTTGCCCAAGGTCTTTGATGAAATTGTCTCATACGTACTTTACACGTATTCCATTAAGAAATTTATTGTCCTAGATCTGGTATCCAATTTGAGAACGCACTTCCGATCTGCAAAATCTACCAAATTCTAAAGAAAACTTTTAAATTTTGCATCATGTCTGCCATGCATAACGAATAGTGCCACATGAATTATAAGCTCTCACACCACTGTAGAAAAAAATATATAGATTCAAACTCAAAAAAAAAAAATGACTTTCTTCTTTCCGAGAATGATGATATTTCCAATATGCAATAACAAAACATTTCAAAGAGAATTTTCATAGTTCTGAAGAAGTCATTAGAGAGAAATGATTGTACTGCATAGACATTTTGGATGAAGAATCACTACTTATTTTGAATTCAGATGGTGTTTTTCAAAGACGGTGCTTGTCAAGCTAACACAACGAGGTATTTGTGACAGATAGATTGGTCTAATATGCATCGAGTCACATTCCCTTTATAAAAAATATGATTCATATATGATGTGTAGGTTGTAATTCAAGGGGTTTTGCGACAACTCAAACTAGTAATGAACACACAACTTCAAACGGTAAAATATTGCATCAGGAAACAAATTTTTGCACAGTTTAAATGGATTTCCACCGACCATGTTTTAGCACTGTTTCAGCCTTCCCCGATAGTTCAGTAGGGAAAAACTCATGAATTTGCAGACCTTTTATTGTTATATATTTTTTTCATTTTGTTTTATTTTATCCTAATGCCACTATTGTTTTATTGTTTGCAGATCATTGTTACAGCAAAAAAAACGTCACTATTTCAGCATATAAAATTTTGTTGTAACAACGATTGTCTTAGCATGTAAAAATTTCATTGTTTCAGCATGATGTAACAAAATGTAAAACTTTTGTTGTATCAACATGTTGTAACAACAAAAAATTTCGCGATATCAGCATGCTGCAACAGCGTAAAAAAAAATATCCGCTGCATCAGCATGCTATAATAGCATGTTAAATTGGTTTTATTGTGATTTAATGTTAAGCATGTTTTGCAAAAAACATTCATTCTTGAAATCCAAATCATCCCTATTTTCTGATCCTCGTGATCGCTCAAAACGCGGAGGAGAGCATACTTATTATAAAAAAATATTAGAGCAAAAACATTGTTTTATTCATTAGCCTACCTACTCTATGCTAATTAGAATTAAAAATTGGTTACGTGTAGGAAAATTTCTAGTGGATCCAAGCACGCAACAATAACAACAATATGTTCATGTGCAATTTTTTAAATGAAAAATAGAAATTTACCTGAATAAACTAATTTTGTTGCTGTAACGACAAACTAACTAAGAAATAAAATTTATCTGATCGAGTGCTTACCTGGAGCCATTACTCGATAATGCTTTCATGAGTGCATTTTTCCTCACTCAGATCTTGTTGTAACTCCTCTTCATCTTCCTCAATCTCCTTCTCGAATTATTTTTCATCATCAAATACATAGGAGTCTTCAGATCTTGAATCCTTGTTTGTTGTTGGATGAGTGTTTGAATCTTTAATGGCTGTTAAGATCTCCTCTTCCTGAGAAGAGGAGATCCCAACTTTCGCGAGGATATGAGTGAGTAGTTCCAAGATGACACTCATTGTTAAAACATACTGAAAATCATACTTGCTGAACGTGAAAAATACTCTTCACAGTTGCAGAAAACACACTTGCTACAATTGAAATTCACACTTGCGAAAAATGAGATTTGCGTAAGTTGAAATTCACACTCTAGAGATAGTAGGGAGAACACGAGGAGTCTCCACTCAAGTAGCTGCTATGACCCCTTACCAGCACATGCATACACACTTGCAGGAAATCAAACTAAACCTCAATCCATCGTGATTCCCCAACAACAACACCAAAATGTTAGGTGAAAATATTGTTGTTTAATTCCGTTGTAATATTTTCCCAACCATATAATTTGTCAATATGAGGTTCGTAGGCTTACGAAGCACACACACTATATATGCAGGACTGAAGTAGGAGTAATCTAATCTAAATTTTTTAAAATGAAACTAATCTAGGAAAGCATTGAAAGACTAACTAGGAAAGCAAGAAATTGCATAAGGCAAAAACAATACAACATGTGAAGAGTTGAACGACAAAAGATATATGTGAGCTCACACAATATATCAATCTCAAATTATATTACAAGATTCAAATGACAAAGCATGAAAGAATAACAAAGCTAAGAATCAAAGGATAAGAATCCCCTTCTAAGACTTCAAGATGATCTAAGTCTAATCTCTCATCTCTAACTCCAACTTCCCAAATTATCCACTACATGATGTCTCACCCCCATTATGAATTATATGATTCTCCCCAAATGATGAGAGAACACTCTCTTATATACATGAGTGTCATAATGACAGATCCACTATTCTCTCAACTTATTCCTTCAAATCCTCCACACATATCTCTTGGATAATATATCCTATCTAGATCTCCATGATATTCCCCTTGAAGTTAGCTTAAATGATTATCTTCAAATCTCTTTCAAATCTTCAAAGTTTGAAGATGTAATTCGAATTTGAGGATAGGTGGTGAACTTTGACTTTGTTGGAATCTTCAAATATGCCTGCACACATCATCAAACTCATCCCACCTTGATATATAATGAAAAATTTTCATTTTTCTAATATTTAATCATAAATTCACTTATAATACTGAAATGAATACAATGGAAAATAATAAGGAGAAACCCAAGTATCATTATGAAAATTATATGATGGAAGGTTAATGGGACGATGAAATGTAAGGAATAGTGAAGGAAAAAGAGGATATAAATGTGACATTTATGAGGCCCGATAGTGCCATACTTCTGTTGGATATCCCTGTCATACCTTACATCAGATATCTAATGCCCACAGTCGTCGAATATTCGACGACCAAAAAATATATCCAGCGAAGGTGCCATACCTATGATAGATATGTATGTTAGACATTTCATCATATAGACGATGCTTGTGGTTGTTTAATAGATGACAAATGAATAGTATATCTGATGAAGGTGCCATACCTCCAATAGATATGCATGTCGAACCTTTCATCAAATATCCGATGAAACTATGTATATTAAAAAAATGAATAATGAGATTAATGGCATGTGGTTGATCTTGATACTATGGTGGATAGATAGAGGTGACCCCAAAACCCCCTTATTAAAATATTCCAATCGTAGAGGATACTTTTATAGATCTAATAAGATCTAATAATATCGTGATCTGAGTCTCCTCTTATAGAGACCCATTATAAAAGAATGAATAGATTCTTCAAGGAAGGCCTCTAAAATGTAAAAGTGATTGATCCTTTTAGCCATAGAGGCCTCACCCATTCTCATGTTTCTCCAAGTCAAAAAACGTTTAGCATGCATTCTCAAGTGATTTCCACATTGGAACTCTTGTGGGGGATCAAACTAGTGAAGGTACACAATGACTCAAGAAGTGTATCAATTGAAGGATATGAACATATGTTTGCTTACCAATCCAAATAGATGAAATGTACGCCCTTCCCTACTTTACCTTTTAATATTCCCACAACTACAATGGACACATGGCCTCTTTCATAGTTGTGGTGAAGCTCTACTATGCTCCTCAACTAGTATATGACCTATTATTAACTAGTTGTACTTGGTGTTGTCAAAACATTCATTCTCTTTTGCTCAACCTATAACTAACTTATGCTCCTTCCAGTGATGAAATTTGGCACTAATGAGAATTACTTAGACATATTAGAAGCCACATGATCAAGGCCAAACCTATGACCATCAAGGATTTCTAGGTTTGGATTTTTTTTTTTTGCTGGGGAAATCGGCAACTCGCGGTTCTCGTACTTGCGTGACACGGGGCCGATACCCGACGACTACCACTATAACCCCAGGTGCATCCATGCAGCCTGCATGAATGGCGCACAGGTTAGTCGGGGTGAGAATCGAACTTGATACCTCCTTTACAAATTTCCTTCCATATACACGACACTTGCCAAACGGTCTACACCCCTGTGGGCTCTAGGTTTGGATTGTTATCAACATTCATAGTTTGAATTTTAAATTACAATGTTATTATTATATGCATGCACACTAATTGTTGTATGTTTTTTTAAAACTATGTTAATTATGGGTGTGGGGTTCCCATTTATTGTTCGTTATTTTAATTAACTTGTAAGAATTTTTATTGCATTACATGAGATCCTGGGAATGTTTTAATTGCCTCCAACCTACCATCTCATGACTTGGATTACATTTCCCCCATTTTGTGGAAAATAATTTAGTGGTTATCCTTATTATCCCAAGTGTTTGTCTTTTAATGTTGTTCATATTAGGAAGAATTATAATGTCTCATTTCTTTGGTCCATGTATTTGGGTATTCAAGGTATACTCTCACTACTAGAAATTGTTGGGAGATTCATTCTACTACTTGTGCATAATTTGTAATACTTTAATATTGTCTTGTGCGAATTTCCTTGTGTGTGTGTGTGTTAAGTAGTATTTCCCAACCCATAAAGGTGGTTGGTCCCTAATATAATAATAAAATGGTGGTCTACTTACTTTTCTTTACAAGAAAATTTAAGAAGGGGAGAGAGAGGGATAAATTCACTTTTAGAAATCTCCCAAAGGTATTATCTTCAATGAATTACATTGGAGGAGCAGGTGCTGAGAGAATCAACCATTCTAGAATGACCTAAAAAGCATCCAAAAAACAAGAATACCTTCTCCTTGGGATGGAAAAGAAGATTATCTCTCTAACCCGTGCAATGAAATAGCTTGAAACCCTAGCTTGCATTGCATGTAAAAATCCCTAAATCTACAAAAATATCATTGTTACTATGGAAATGAAATGCTAAAATCACCAATAGCATAAATAAAACAACTAACACATGGGGAAGAGTAAATATTTTTTTGATGAAGAAAGAGAGGTACAAATTAAATTATACCTATGGAGATATGGATCTCTAAATTATCCTTCTTCTAGGGGTGGTATTCTCTTGGAATTATCCAAGTCATTGTCCTTCAATCAACAAGCCTCCCTCCTTTAGAAATGAGAAAGAAATGGAAACATCACTTAGATTCTCTCAAACATTTCACAACATGATCTTGCACTCAAATATTCTTGTTGCAACCTAGCAAAATAACACCACTCTCTCCAAAGATGTATACTTTATACCCCAATCTTCTCTTTTATAGACGTAGTTCTAAAAATATGTAAATTTGTTTCACCTATTAGGTGAAGAATCCTATAAACCAAACTCATAAGAATGGATCAATGTCCACTAGATATTCCATTGAAATTCTAGCACCATCTCAATCTAACTTTGTGGCGGTAGTATACTTGCATTATAAATTGGAAAGATATCTATGATTCGTCTACACAAGAAGATGAAAGTTTTGATTGAGGATTTAAATAACTTACGGTATTCTCTGCGACCACTCAAAATGTACATGTTATTTCTATAATTTCACCTAATCCCATTGAAATACAATTAGAAAATGATAGCTGAATCAAACATACAAAATTTTGCATGCAATTAATTAAATAGAAACATAACAATTAGAAGAAGAAATATTCCATTTAATTTTCTCAAACTAGTTGGGGCAAGATAACATGTGATCAATGCAATATTAACAATGTCTTGTGTGAACATAAAAGAAACAATACAATTTTTTATCATAGTTTTACATGGTATGTAAAGCATCTGCATGTTCTACTTTGAAAGAAATAAACCTCAATAACATTGAAAAATCACATGTAAAATATAAGAGAGATTATTCTTCTAAACAAATTAGCATTGGCCTTGAATGACAATTTTCATTGATAATCATATCATTTTTTTCAAATGTGAAAAAGGAGATATAAAGAAAAGCTAACAATTCTTACCAGAGTGTTTTTGTATGTATGGATATGATATTGACGTCAATAGACTTTGTATATCGTCTCAATACCTGCAAAAATAGTTAATTGATCACAATGCATTGTACACACACACACTCACAAAAACACATAAAGAGTCATGTTTGTACACACTTGAATATTTTAAAAGAATATTAGCATTTGATATAATGCATATGCACCACATGAATTCATGCCTGGCACTTGTGATGAGCAAAGGAATGTTCACAAGATTCTATGGATATAAACGACTAGAAATGATAGTTGCGACAAACATAGTATACATGGTCCTCCATCATAGAAGATGAAATAGAGACAATTTCCCAAGAGATCATTTTTAGGTTGTTCAATGTGGTTCCCATGTTTTCTACTCTTGCCTTGGTTTCTTTCTGTAGGCTCCTGGACACATAAAAAACAACCAAGGAAAGAATAAAAAATTATGGGCAGTAGAAACCTTGTTGTAGATGCGTTGTGGATAATGGATTGACCGCCCTTCAGACCTTCATTTTTCAAATAAAATAATAGGTTAAATGACTGAATAATAACAAAACATCACTGAGCTTGTATTTGACAAAGAGAATTAAATTTTATATGACTGAATAATAATTAAAGATGTGTGATGATCTAAAAATACTAAAGGGGATACCTCATGAATGAACTCCTCTTGGTTTCGATAATAATTTATTCTCTACTAAACAAGACCAACCATGTGAAGGTGGAATATGGTTTGGTCCCTCCCCCCCTCACATCACTCTCAATTACCCATACCCAATCATGCATAACAAGTAGCAAAACAAGAATAAAATGTAAATGAAATCAAGAAGGTACATGCATACATAACATATAAGGTCCAACCACAACTAGAAAAATAAAAAATTAACTCCAAAATAAAAATGTTGGGTATGCATGCAACCCTTCAATCCATTTATGGGAATCAATAAATATACACCAACAAAGAGTCTGATAGTTCAATAGGATGGACAAGTGATTTATACTACCTAGGCATGAAATGTTCATTTCCAATTAAATACCAAATGTTGAGCACCCACAATATTCACAATCAATTCTAGGCATACATTCATTTGCAAATCAAAGAGTAAAAATCTATGTAAGGGTATTGATAACTAGTAGGGAATCACTACCTCCTTCAAGTCTATTTCTCATTCAAGAGCACTATCCAACCATTAAAAAAACATGCATAGGTTTGAACTCTAAATTACACATTTCCTCCATTCACCAAGGCATACAAACTATTATTCAAGGCTTCAAATTATGGGTAACCTAAATATTTGACAAAGTATACCGTGCATGCAAACATAATAACCTCATCATGGAATGCAACCAATTATATCGAGAGAATAGTTCTTCCATGATTTTTTAAGTGAAAAACAACATATCATGTCCATAAACTAAGCTACTCATAGTCGAATTAAAGGCAATAACCCATACCATGACTTCATTCCCAAAAAACCACAAAATTAATTAGGATCAATGAGCTTCGAACACATTTTTCGATGGCTAAATTGGTGTTTGAAAAGGTTGGGCAAGGACATACGAAAAGTGCGAAATTTGTGGGACTTTTCACTTAACCATTTTTATAAAAGGTTGTATCTTACTCTATGAGAATTCTTATGTATATAGTAAATGAGTGGTGGATGAGAGTACTTAAAACTTCTAGGATTATGCACATATATCATAAATTTAATGCCTAAATATACTCTGTTGCAGTCATCATAAACCAAATGTGCACTTTTCAAGTATTCAAGCATGCATTATGGTCTAAATATATGACTGACATGTACTCCAAAATCATATAGTCATGTATGCCATACAAACTGTTATTCAAGGCTTCAAATTATGGGTAACCTAACCTTTGACAAAGTATCTCATGCATGCAAACATAATAACCTCATCATGGCATGCAACCAATGCTATCAAGAGCATAGTTATGCCATGATTTTTAAAGTGAAACACAACCTATCATGTCCATAAACCAAGCTACTCATAGTTGAATCAAAGGAAATAATCCATACCATCACTTCATGCCCAAAAAAACACAAAATTGACTAGGAGCAATGAGCTGCCAACATAGTTTTCCTTGGCTAAATTGGTGTTTGCAAAGGTTGGAAAAGGATATACAAAGAGCAAGAACTTTGTGGGATTTTACACTTAACCATTTTGATAAAAGGTTGTAGCTTACTCTATGAGCATGCCTATGTATATAGTAAAGGGGTGGTGGATGATATTACTTCAACCTTCCAAGATTATAAACATATATCATAAATTTGATGCCTAAATATACTTTGTTGTAGTCATCACAAACCAAATATGCACTTTTCAATTATTCAAGCATACATTATGGCATAAATATATGAATGACATGTATGCCAACATCATATAGTTCATGTATGCCTTACAAACTGTTATTCAAGGATTCAAATTACGGGTAACCTAAATATTTGAAAAAGTAGAAAAGATGACTATGGGACAATTTGAAATAAGGAAACATTTTTAGGAGACAAAATCAAACACTTTGAAATAAGAAAAACGTTTTAGGAGACAAAATCATGTGCTAAAAAACTATCTTCTTCCCATTGTAGAGAATAAAAGCCATGTAATCAAGGGAACTTATGATTGCAATAATCTGAGAAAAATAGATGATCACATTACATGCTTGGAGAAAGAGGAATCAATGGAGTTATTCTTATGATGCAACTCTATTGCTCTAGGATCTGCAAATCATTTAGAAACAACTGGCTACAGTAAAATATCTTATGTAGCTGGGGAGTGTTCTATGGTGTTGGAAAATAAACTTTGGAGATAGTTTTGCAGTTTTGGATACAGTTTTAGTAAAAATCCTAAGTATAGGAAAAGTGCACGGAAGAAGAAGGAAAGCTAGGGAGCATGCAGCTAAGGCACATCCAGGAGGACAATGCACATAAAGAGGAAAGTGTGCAGAAGGAAGACAACACGTAGACAAGAGAATAAAACAAACAAAAGGATAAAGCTGAAAGAGAATAAAGAAAGAGAAGTAAGTGAGAGAATAAATCATGACATAAGGATGAAAACCTAACATTCCTGAAATAGAAGAACAACAGAAAGCAATATGTAGATGGAAAAGCAGCCCGAACAACCAGTTAGCTAAGGAAAACATGCATTGTAATGGGGTATTTTTGGGATGAACAAAATAAGGTTTTAAGACCTAATTTCTATGTATAAATCAGGGATGATTTTAAGGATGGAAATTTATTTTAAAATGTAGAAACCTTGGCAAATCTTACTAATCCTTCATATGTCAACTATAAATGTTTGGTGATATTTTTGTAAAAAAATTCAAATTTCTAAGTATTTTATATAGTTTTTATAAAATTTTGGCGAATTTTAAGGTACAATAATTTTATCCTATAGAATTACAGCGAATCATTTTTAAAATAATTAATCTTATTTTTGGAAAAACCATGGAAAATTAGTCCATGAGCGAAATTTATCCCCTAAAATCATCCCTAGTATAAATATGTAAAGGGTTGGGAGAATATGGGTTCCTCTATATGATGATTATCGACAAGTATTGTAGAATCTGTTATGTGGGGTTCTGGAGTTCTTGAATGTAACATTCTGTTGACAAGAAGAATAAATGAATGAATTCTAGAAAGATGATATTGAATCTTGATTTGTTTGTCTTTTATGTGTTTTTCTTATGAATTTTGTAGGGATGCATAGTAAAATTGATTTTTCTTATGGTTAAAAATGGTTCAACATTCATAATAGTTACAAGAATGAGTTATACAATAATATGGAATAGAATGATATTATGAATCTAAATCACTAAGTAGTTAATAAGGAACAAGGACAAAACCATGCACACATAAATATAAAGAAGAATGAACAAGACGGTCACCTCCCGATAGATACCTCAGGTGAGACTTCATCTGGAAAAACACATGATGCCGAAAGGGCCAATGTCTAGTGGGTTTTGTTGGTTAAAGATAACTCAACCCTATGGTCTTACAAACCACATGAAGTACCAACAAATGGTATCATTTGATTAATGCGATTTCTGTGGTTGGGATTTTCAAAAGTGTTCGGATTAGCCACAATTTTGTCAAAAGATGGTCGACGTTTCAGATCCAAATCAGGATCCATATTTAGGATAGGAAGTCTGGGTTTAAATGATGATAAGATATGGTATTAAATACTAAAGGTGAAGGGAAACCTAGGGGTCATCTACGTTTTAATAAAAATGGTATCATTGTCGACACCCAGAATTTGCGATTGAGGAAATGTTTTGGAGGTCGACTAAGAAGGAGATATAAGAATGGTTGGAAATAAATGAAAGAGAGTTTGATAAACAAGAGAAAAATAATCCTCACACGAGTGACAAGCAATGGATTAAAAGGTATGTGTATACAAAACTACATGAGATTTTCTTTCGTGAGTTTCCAATTATTTTGATTGAGTGGCTAGAGAGATTAGTGGAGAATACTGGAAGGTACAAAAATTCAGTGCCAAGAAATTGGACTCCTAAGTTGGTAAGAAAATTGAATTCCATAAGTAAACCAACTACTCGTGCAATTGATTTTTGGTTGGATAGCATACTAGGAGGATATATTACATTATTTGCAATAGATTGTACCCAATCATACAACGTTGCAGAAAGGGAATTTTTCAAGGGTTTGCATGGAAGGTTCATGAAATCATTGAGTACATCGATAAAGATGTTTTTGTGTGAAAAGTGTGTTAGGACAATGCAATTTGACTTCTAAATGTGTTTATGCACATAGGGGAATCGGGGGATGAAAATAGTATAGTCTGAGAACAAGAGGGAATGAAGGAAGTGATGAAGAAGGAAGGAAGGGACTGAGGGTGCAATAAGAAAGTGTACCAGAGGAATAATTCAATTTTGGAGTATTGCGTGAAGGAAGGAGGTACAAGAGATGAAATATTGGGGCTGGGAAATGAGAGTTGTACAATGATACAAAGGGGAGAGAACCTTGTGCAATAGTCTTAATCATGGAGATACCATATATAGGGGGAGAAGAAGAGGAGTTTTGGTACACTCTAGTAATAGAATAGTCATTAATTCTTACTCAGATTGAGTCCTGTGTCGAATACATGACCTTGTGTGCGTCACCACAATCAAGGATAACTGTTGAAGACTTGTAAAAATCCATTGTAGTTAGCCAAGGAGAAAAAAGTAGTAGCAATCAGAATAGTGGAAGTAGTGCTCAGAGAAAGAGTCAGAATCAGAGTCAACGAGCATCACCAAGAGGAAGGACTACACAAAGAAACATGGAAGGAGTAGAAAATACTCTTAGGTTGCATGAGTTCTAGGGAGTGGGGTCAAGGACCCAGAACAACATCTATTTTTCTACGAAACAATTTGGGCCATTAATAACATACAGGATGAGGCTATGAAGATTGCACAATTAGTGACAACATTTATAGGTCATGAACTAATATGGTATATGAAGCTGTAGAGTATCATGCATGTAGGATATGACAGGACTTTGGAAGAGATAAGGAAAGTGCTACTGAAAGAGTTCAAGAATCCAAAGTCATATTCATAGTACATCACATAATTGAAGGATATTAAACACGTACAAACAGAGTTGGTATGGGATTTCAATCAAATATTTAAGGATGTGATGGGTAGACTAACTTTCCAGATCTCAGATCAACAACATCAAGAATGTTTTATTGCAGGGATTATACCACACATAAATAGGGAATTTATTCAACAGAATGTTGTGTCATAGCCTAAGGCACTGGAAATTGCAATGAAATTGGAGTCGTCTCCTATAGGAGATAGTGGAGGAATGGTAGAAGTTCAAACGCAGTTGGCTGCATTGATGATTCAACTAACAAAAATTACAAAAGGGAAGGCGAAACAAGAACACGTTTGGTGTACCAAGTGCAGAATTGAATGCATTCACAAGGATGAATGCCCAACATTCACACAGTATTTGGTAACTAGAGCACTGAATCCATTACCAGGAGGAGGGTACTGTGAGATATGTAAGAAATGGGCCATCATCCCATTGAGTGTCCATTAATAAAAAAGTATCAGAGTACACCTAGGAACTTGTTTTGCAACTTTTACAAGTCTATGGGACATGAAGAGAAGGATTGCAGTGCGTTAGACTTAATGAGGGAGAACACATCAAATATGTACATGATTCAGGAGGAGAATCCAGTAGTAGAAGGGGATGGTCTGCAATATAAAAATTAAAGAGGTTTCAATCAAGCAAACAGAGGAAACTTTGGTAGAGGTTGAGGCATAGGAATTTTCGATTGAGGAGGAAGAGGACCGATAATATGTTATAACTGTAATCAAATGGGACACTTGGCCCATGACTACCAGAATCCATGTACAAAGTGCACATACTACAGAGCATTGGATCATGCTACATAATTATTTCCTCAACTAGTTACGAAATGGTAGGCCAAAGGTAACCAAAAACATAATCAAAATCAGAATGTGCAGAAGATATCAATTGAAAAACAGAATGAAGGACCAAGAATAGAAGTTGTTACGTGCAAAGGAGCTAGAAGAGGATTTGATATGACAAATGGAGAAAATAAGAGTGAGTAATGGGTAAGAAAGTCAGTAGGGCCTATACCAACCTTTGATCCTCAATAGGAAAGGGAGACATATCAGAGAGTAAGAAAATAATTACTTGGACAGGATTGGGGAGCATCAACATCATATGTGCCTCATGTAGAAGATCGCGATGTGCCAGAGAAGCCAACTAGAGAGATAAGAGGGCTAACATAATTCTTGAGGAGTTGTGTAGAGCTAATGAAAGATGAAACTATGATCAATACATTATATGACATGCTTAATCACTATACAAGAGGAAGGGAAACTCCTATAGAATAAAAGATGGTAAATTAGGTATTGCGCAGGAAGAGAACCAATGGAGAATTCATATTCAATGCACATATTGGGGTGTATGATGTGGATAATTCCATCTTGGACTTGGGATCCAACGTGAATGTTTTATCTAATAATACATGGGAGATGATGGGAAAACCAAAGTTAGTATGGTCTCATGTTCATTTAAGGCTCATGAATCAACACAAAATTGTCTCGATTGGTCGTTTGACAGGAGTACCTGTGAAAATAGATGGGGTGCGTAGTATGGTAGAGTTTGAAGTTATTGAGATCGTATATGACAATCAACCATATAAAACATTGATGGGACTATAATGGGTGTTGTTATCTCTCCAGGAGTCCTTCTCAGGTTGTAGCTTGAAGAATCCTGGTAACTTAAAATGTGTTTTGGTTTTATGTGTTTATTGGATCAAATGGGATACTAGATAACAGAATTACTCTCAAGACAGTAAAATACATAATCATATGAGACAAGGCTTTCAAAAATTAAATATAAGATAAGTAGCTGAACTGTGGGTGAAAAATTCTATATTTATCAACCAGATCATATCGATGATGGGTTGAATAAAGATAGTGTAGGTTATTATTAAATCAATCTTATAAACTGACAAAGTGAGATAACATTCACTAGCAGTTAAGACAAACTTGAATTAAAACAATCAATCAAAATACAGAAAAGAAAGAAGATGGTAATCTGACAATAATAATGAAAGCAGCATGTGCTTCTGTATTATATATGAGAAAAGTCTATTACAGAAGTAGTATCATTTTTCTCCAGACTCGAACCTCTACTTCATCTCAAGTTCTTAGATTTATAGCCTTTACAAAATATTTCCAGATCCTAGAGAACTGGATCAAATATACTAAAGATAGAAAGTCAAAATTGTTCTCAATAATCTACGAATAGATCCTATTTTAATGGTCAAAACTTTATCCTGATAATATTCATAGTCTTGGATAGTTGTACAAGTTTTCATTAGCTACTAGATGAAGTCAAAAATTCCATTTTGACAGAAAGACAATTATTAGCCAAAAATAGGTGGTTTGCTTGATCTCGTTCACCTTGTTGTCACCTTGAAAAACTGAAACAAATCATTGCAACAGATTTTCTTAATTATAACCTTCACTTAAAAACCATCCTTATGCTCGTTAGAATGATAAAACTTAGATTTGTGCAAAAATAATGCCATTCTTCCTGTCTCTGTGCTTTTGGGAAAATTAAAGCCCTACTTTCGGCTGCTAAATATGCCTGTGTAATCCTGAATATCCACTGAAAAGGCAGGCGTTGTAAAGCTCCTTCAAAATACCAAAATTGTATTTTCCAAGGCCTCCTGCTACTCATGGTTGTTCATTCAAATTTATTGTTTCCTTTGCTAGATATTCTAGGCCATGATGTGCTTTGTGCTTATAATCTTTAGGTGAATATTGTACAGTCTTATATTTGATATTTTCAGCAAGCTTGACAGAAGGCTCTTTGTGCTAATTTTTGGCTCAAATTGAGTCTTTGAATGGGTTGGTTCCTGTACATTGCATCTTTGAGAGCTGAGGTGACATTAATTTCACACCTGTCCATAGCCAATCCCAACTATCAGACTCTGTGTCAGTATTCTAGGATAGATTCAACCTTATATGGGGCATTTCCCTTATGACCCCCTTTCCTCCATCTTCATAGTCCACCGAATCTTCAACAACAATCTGCACAAGGTCCTTCTCTAATTTGTCTGCAACTTCCAATACCTGAACACTTTCAGGTGTCAATGTTGTGACTCCTGACAATAAATTCTTCAGTTCTCTTCCATAGAAAGCATGAAGAGTTTCAATAGCCACACCTTTCGCAAAAGGGTGCCACCCTTTCAATATGGGACTGATTTTTTTCTTTTCATTTTTGTAATATCACTAATGTCCTTTGCTAGTATCATAAGAACTGGGGAAGGGTTTTGTTTCTTTTTGAATGATCTCCTTCTTAAATCCACTTTTTCCATCATATTGACATATAGTGGATCCTTGACTGTCTTGGCATCCTTGGTAACCTCAAACAATTTGTTTTATGCTACTCCAAACAAATCTGTTTCAGTTTGCCCTGTATATTTCCTCGATTGGACTTATTGATCCATAATAAAATATGCTTGTCTATTGAAATAAGTCTACATCTAGTTCATACTTGGTCAATATCATGCCATTACTAGGATTACAATAACATAAACGTTTATTCACCATCCTGACACAAAATCAGAAATGCAACCATTGTTCTGGCATTCTTATCATAGCATAAACCTCTTTCAAGTACACCATCTCATGATCACTATGTTTCTTTGTAACCTGCTTAGCATAATTAAGAGAACCTATCATAGTTGTGGTCATAATCAGGATCCTTGTGATCTATGCTTTAGATTTGGTTCTCTCTATCCCGAAAAATTGAAACCTTGTTGTAATGCATCACTTCCATGCAAATACCACACCTACTGCAAATGCCATCTTGATTTTTCTGTTGTTATTTTAATGATGATCAGAGCAATTTATTTATTGAAATAGCACACATATTCACCTGTTCGTGGCTGTTGTTTGTGTCCCTCTCAAAAAATGAACTATTCGCAATCACAAGACACCTATAAAATCGTGTATCATGATATACCTTAAAATCTACCAGCAATTGAATTTCAAAATGCCATCTGCAAAATTTCGGGCACGACATCAACTAATGGAAAGAATGGAGTATGGAATGGGAGCTGACACTTGTGTTATGATGACTTTTGTTTAAATGATGTGTCAATTTTTTACTTAAGTCTATGGGTCAGATGCAACTTGGAGCATTGGAGTGAGAACTGGACTTCAGGCTTAAATTTCGATGGATTATATGAAATGGAGCTTGACACTTGGTGACTGGTTTGGTGTGTCAATATGTGAATTAAAATTGTAACTTGGCTTGTAACTTGACCTATTGACTTGGCATATAGACTTTCCATAGGAATTTAAATTGATTAGGTCAATGAACTTGATTTATGGCTTGATCAATGACTTTGGCTTTCTTTGGTGTGTCGACACACAACATGACTTATGGCTCCAGCTTTAGTGTAGCTAGCATAAAAATGGCTTGTGTTTTTAATTCGTGGCTTGGCTTTGTTGTCTAGATCGTGGCCTAATGAACATGATATATATTATAATTTAGGATTAGAACATTATTTTTTAGACTTAGGATACTATATGGTGTGACTTAAGGTCAAGTCATTTTAAAGCACATACCATTTTTGCTTAGGAAATTTTAGAAATAAAATATTCATTTCATTTCAAAGTATAAAGAAGGCATAAAAAGTAGGGTTTAGGAAACACTGACAATGCTTTGAAATGCAGGTAGAATAGATCAAAGAGAACTTTGATGAAGATCTGGAAGTTAAGATACTGGCCAATTTTTTTTAGAAATGAGCGTATTAAAAAAAGTTGAAAAAACACTCCAAAAATACCAGTGCATTTTTTATCTCTAACATATGGCTCCAACTAGGATGGAGACCTCCCTGAGAGGTTTCCAAGAACCTAGTAGTTCCAGTCACCTTTAGCATTGGGCATGGATTCATATGGCCTTTATGACTTATCTTCTGTAAACATGTAGCCTGTCTATAACCTACCTATAGCCTGCTCTGCTTATTCAACAACAAATAACTGAAAAAGTCTACTTGTTCATAGAGCGAGCTTATTTTCTTCTACTCCTACTCTAACCATTGTACTGATGCTTAATCAAGTAAACTCATGCTTCCAATGAAGCCATATCAGAAACTAATTTACTGAACCTGTTCTTGATCTTGACCCGAAAAATAATGGAATGCATAGCCAACGGAAAAGTGGTTTGAATAGATGATAAATCCATATTTCATCTGGAAAAAATAATTTAACATATATGTTTCCTGTGGATTCCAAATAGTTTGCAATAGGGTCATTAAAATCATAAAGGAATACCTTTTTATGCTTCTGTTCCAACTGAAATATATGTTGTTGCTAATTGCTTTCACTGATGTCAATGTTGAATGTGGATTGTTCTTCCTCTGTCAGATGAAACTACAAGCTCAAGTGTTGATATGAACCTTTCTTCTCCCCTTCACCATATCTCTGTAATTTGAATTCATCACGACGATACACTGGCCTATCACATATAACATTTTTTGAAAGAAAAGAAAAGGTATTTTCTTGATCTTCACCTCAATTTTGATCAATAGATTCATAACTAGCATCAACCATAGCATGCACACATTCCTGATCATCTCTCTGCTGAAAAGTAGAACTAGATGAAATTCTAGCAGACAACAAGCCTTTACAAACCTCAAAGTCTTCTTCCTCATCATTGTATTGGTCGAATATAGGAGCATCAATATAAGATCCTAATGACAGAGATGAATATTCTTGTATAGAAGTATCAACAATAAGATCTTGAAATAGATTTCAAAAGATATCACATTGTTCCTTATCATAATTTGAAACGACATATTCATAAGGAGAAGGAGAATCTTCCTGATGCTCTAGCTGGAGATTAGACAGTCCCTGAAATTTTTTTTCCTCATGGTTACTGCAACTACCCTTGATCTGCAACTTTGGAAATTGTAGGCTATCGTCAGTATCTACTGCAGATTCAAAACGGTTACATGTTGTTCCTTCAATCTTCCCATCGTCTTTTAAATTTTCAAAGAAAACAATCTGATCTTAATGACAATCTAAGACAATATATGCATTTAGTACAATGTCAAAAGAATCTACATTATGGTTAATATCCTAAAGATCATCATTATGTTGATCATAGTGAGAGGTATCTTCTACTGCAGAAAAATCTTCATGAATGTTTAGTTCTTCATTCATTAAATTGAATTCATGACAACATTCGGAATATAAAAGATCAGTTGGAAATTTGTCTTTACAAAACACATGAAAAGCATCATGAAAATCTTCCAAAGAGATGATACTAGCAATAGGAAGAGACTAGTGCCAATCATGAGCAATTCCCTCTAATGAAAAACTAAAAAACTTAATTTGAACATCCTCATGTACAATTTCAAGCCGATGAATAAAGTCATGAAAATCCAACAAGTGTTCAGCTGGCACTTCCCACTCTTCTACTCAAAATCTGGGAAGGCTACCTTCCCATTCATTTCTACTAGGTACTGGATGAGGGTAACCAAAAATACCTGAGAAATTGCAAAATGCATACCTCTTGTTCATTTCATACTAGTGAAGTCACCAACAAATTTCTGAACAAAGGAGTCACCACTGAATCCATCCTTCATGGAGTCCCCAGACAGATGATTACAACCAATATAATTTCTAGACTTTGTCTATCATCAAAGGTTGGATCTATGTCATCTCCCAAGGAAGATGAGTTTCAATCTCCTCTCCTCAGAAACGAAGCCAATTTTTTATCTCTCTAGGAGTCCTTCTCAGGTTGTAGCTTGAAGAATCCTGGTAACTTAAAATGTGTTTTGGTTTTATGTCTTTACTGGATCAAATGGGATACTAGATAACTGACTTACTCTCAATATGGTCAAATACATAACCAGATGAAACAAGGATTTCAAGAATTAAATATCAGATAAGTAGCTAAACTGTGGGTGAAGAATTATATATTTATCAACCAGATCAGATGGGTGATGGGTTGAATAAAGATAATGTAGGTTATTATTAAATCAATCTTATGAACTAACAAAGTGAGATAACAATCACTAGCAGTTAAGACAAACTTGAATTAAAACAATCAATCAAAATACAGAAAAGAAAGAAGATGGTAATCTGACAATAGTAATGAAAGGAACATGTTCTTCTGTATTATATATGAGAAAAGTATATTACAGAAGTAATATCATTTTTCTCCAGACTCGATTCTCTACTTCATCTGAAGTTCTTGGCTTTATAGCCTTTACAAAATATTTCCAGATCCTAGAAAACTAGATCAAATATACTAAAGATATAAAGTCAAAACCGTTCTCAATAAACTAGGAATAGATCCTATTTTAATGGTCAAAATTGTATCCTGATAATATTTATAGTCTTGGACAACTCCACAAGTTTTCATTAGTTGCTGGATGAAGTCGAAAATGCCATTTTGACAGACAGACGGTTATTAGCCAAAAATAGGTGGTTTGCTTGATCTCGTTCACCTTGCTGGCACCTTGAAAAACTAAAACAAATCATTGAAACAGATCTTCTTAATTATAACCTTCACTTAAAAACCGTCCTCATGCCCTTTAGAATGATAAAACTTAGATATGTGCAAAATGAATTCCATTATGCCCGTCTCTGTGCTTTCAGTGGATTGGGATAAAAATTTAGAATGATTAACTCACTGAAATCCCTACTTTCGGCTGCTAAACATGCCTGTGTAAACCTAAATAGCCACCAAAAAGGCAGGCATTGTAAAGCTCCTTCAAAATTCCAAAATTGTATTTTCCAAGGCCTCCTGCTACTCATGGTTGTTCATTCAAATTTACTATTTCCTTTGCTAGATATTTCAAGCTGGTATGTGCTTTGGGCTTAGCATATTTAGGTGAATACTGTACAGTATTATATTTGATATTTTTAGCAAGCTTGACGGAAGGCTCTTCGTGCTAATTTCTGGCTCAAATTGAGTCTTTGAATGGGATGGTTCCTATATATGGCCTCTTTGAGAGCTGAGGTGACATTAATTTCACACTTGTCTATAGCCAAGCCCAACTATCAGACTCTGTGCTAGTCTTTCAGGATAGATTCAACCTTATATGGGGCATTTCCCTTATAACCCCCTTTCCTCCATCTTCACAGTCCATTGAATCTTCAACAACAATCTGCACAAGGTCCTTCTCTAATTTGTCTATAGCTTCAAATACCTGAACTCTTTTAGGTGTCAATGATGTGACTCCTGACAAGAAATGCTTCAGTTCTCTTCCATAGAAATCATGAAGAGTTGCAACAGCCACACCTACCGCAAAAGGGTGCCACCTTTTCAATATGGGACTGAATTTTTCCTTTTCATTTTTGTAAGATAACTAATTTCCTTTTCTAGTATCGTAAGAACTGGGGAAGGGTTTTGTTTATTTTTGAATGATCTCCTTCTTAAATCCACTTGTTCCATCATCTTGACATACATCGGATCCTTTATTGTCTTGGCATCCTTGGCAACCTCAAACAATTGGTTTTTTGCTGCTCCAAACAAATCCGTTTTAGTTTTCCCTATATATTTGTTCGATTGGACTTATTGATCCATAATAAAATATGCTTGTCTATTGAAATAAGTCTACATCGATTTCATACTTGGTCAATAGAATGTAAGTACTAGGATTACAATAACATAAACTTTTATTCACCATCATGACACAAAATCACAAATGCAACCGTTGTTCTAACATTCTTATCATAGCATAAACCTCTGTCAAGTACACCATCTCATGATCACTATGTTTCTCTGTAACCTGCTTAGCATAATTAAGAGTAACTGTCATAGTTGTGTTCATAATCAGGATCCTTGTGATCTATGCTTCAGATCTGGTTCTCTCTATCCTGAAAAATTGAAACCTTGTTGTAACGCATCACTTCCATGCAAATACCACACTTGTTGCAAACACCATCTTGATTTTTTTGTTGTTATTTTAATGATGATCAGAGCAATTTCTTTATTGAAATAGTGCCCATCTTCACCTATTCGTGGATGTTGTTTGTGGCCTACTCCAAAAATGAACTATTCTCAATCACAAGACACCTGTAAAATCGTGTAGCATGATATACCTTAAAATCTACCAGCAATCGAATTTCAAAACGACATCTGCAAAATTTCGGGTACCTGTCAACTCATGAAAAGAATGGAGTATGGAATGGGAGCTCACACTTGCATTTTGATGACTTGTTTTTAACTGATGTGTCAATTTTTGACTTAAGTCTTTGGGTCGGATGGAACTTGGAGCATTGGAGTGATAACTGGACTTCAGGCTTAAATTTCGATGGATTATATGAAATGGAGCTCAATGCTTGGTCACTGGTTTGGTGTGTCAGTATGTGACTTAAAATTGTAACTTGGATTGTAACTTGACCTGTCAACTTGGCATATAGACTTTGCACATGCATTTAAATTGATTAGTTCAATGAACTTGATTTATGGATTGATCAATGACTTTGGCTTTTTTGGTGTGTCGACACACAACATGACTCATGGCTCCAGCTTTAGTGTAGCTGGCATAAAAATGGCTTGTGTTTTTAATTCGTGGCTTGGCTTTGTTGTTTAGCTCGTGGCCTAATGAACATGATCTATATTATAATTTAAGATTAGAACACTAGGTTTTAGACTTATAATACTATATGGTGTGACCTAAGGTCAAGTCACTTTAAAGCACAAACCATTTTTGCTTAAGAAATTTTAGAAATAAAATATTCATTTCATTTCAAAGTATAAAGAAGGCATAAAAAATAGGGTTTAGGAAGCACTGACAATGCTTTGAAATGAAGGGTTACAACACTAATGGGGACTAGTGTCGAGGATTGGAGAGGGGCTGAAGGGAGGTAAACCCTAGCGCAGTCTGGAACATCTCGTTGCTTGACTGGATTATCCCACTATGCAACAAACCCTCTTCCACAGCCAGACGCAGATTGTCTTTTGCATGACATGCCAGAATGCATTCAGAAGAGGGGGCGAAACCCCCCTTGTACAACAACGTAACAGCCAATGATCGATCGGGAACAAGGGAAAAATGCCCAACATTTGAGCCGCCTTTGCAAATGTGCGACCAACTCCTCACCAGAGAGTAAGGACTCAAGAAGGAAATGGATGTGGAAGCCAGCACATCACATCCAAAAGCACCTCACGGATGGGAGCTCGGAAATTTCATCCCACAAACAGACAAGACGCCAAGATACATCATCAACTCAACAAGAATGGGGAAACACACACAATTTATGAGTGAGCATGCCCTCATTGGAAAATTTATGGGCCTGTGGCCATCTGAACAGGACCTGACTAGGTGGATAAAGCATTGGTGGAATCCAAAAGGGGACTATGAGGTCCAACTCAGCTCCAAAGTCTTTTTCACGATCATTTTGTATAACCCAGAAGGAAGAGATCGAATCTTTGAGAACGAACCATATTTCTACAACTCGACAGGGTTATTTCTATGTTTTTGGATGGAGAGATTCAGCCCAGACAAGGAGGACTTCACCATGGCCCCCGTCTAGATCCACCTATACTCCCTACCACAAGAGTTCTGGCTGGAGGAAATCCTCATGGGAATCGGAAATACAGTGTGCCAATATGTCAAAACCTCAGAAGCTACAAAACAGAGGAAATACACCTCATACGCCTGAATCTGTGTTTACATGAACATCTCCAAATCCCTACCGAGAGTAGTAACACTGGAATACCAAGATGAAGATTGGAAACAAACTATGGACTACGAGCACATCCCTTTCCGCTATAGAAAATGTCACGAACATGGTCATCTCTTCAAAGATTTCCCTCTGAACAAGCAAGCTACCAAAGTAGGTGATACCACACAGCGAGATGTCTTCACCACTATCATGGCTAGGAATAAAAATCCTCCGAGGAAACAAAACCCAAACCCTAAACCGAAGATCCTGACCAAGAACTCCTATGAGATCCTGAATCAACTACCGGAAGATGGAGCCATCCAAGATCCACACAAAGAGTCGCTTCAGACCAAAGGTAAGAACCAAAACTTTGCCCCTCCTGATCCAAATCATGAACCCCACCCAGACAAGAAAGGGGACATAGATGGAGACATCCTAATGCACCTAGACGATAGAGATATGACATGCATCGATTCGGAAAAACTTGAGGAATCCCTCAACCAAAAGGATCTGCATGCAATTCCTGAAGAGAAACTCCAAAAGGTACACAAAGTCTTTCTTGACTCCTCAGCAGGATCCACAACTCGTCTAGGTATAGGTATAGAGTCTGGTTCAAGATCAAAAAAAGTGTTGCGAGAGAATAAAAGAAGAGGGAGGAAAACAATACATCAACTCATCAAGGAGGCGGGTAACCTTATGATCAACTCAGGGTATATTCACAAGCTCTCGTAGGGGTACCTCCACCCAACCCCACCCTCTTAATGATGAAGATAATCACCTAGAACATTAGATGACTCAATGGTCGATCCAAACAATGGATCCTCCGAAACTGCATCCAAGCAGAAAACCCAGATATTCTAATGTTACAGGAAACAAAATGTGTAGGGGTAGAAGCTGAAAGCATCTTCCAACGCATTTGGAGAGGATGTGACTTCATTCTAACAGACTCCACAAGGGCCTCAGGAGGTCTGGCCATTTTATGGAACCCCTGCAATGTCTCCTTAAGTAGATCGTTTTCCACCATAGGCACAATAATGGCCCATTTCGATATCACAGGCTCGAACCAGATGGGGACTGTCACAAATTTATACGGACCCCAAAGTCAACAGGAAAATGACAAACTTCTGGAATGGCTAATCTTCATCAAATCCTTGCTTACTACTTCCAACTAGATCTTAGGAGGTGATTTCAACATGATCTTGTCTCTTGAAGAAAAAACAAGAGGAAGAAAACGACTTGAACAAAATAACGGTAAGTTCAAAACCCTCATTGACCAGTTAAAGCTAGTAGACATTGAAAATAGTAATGGCACCTTCACCTGGTCCAATCGTAGATCAGGAAATCATCACATTGCTTTTCATCTGGATTGTTTCCTCGTAGTTGAAGAGCTAATGGAAGAATCCCCTTAAATGGAAAGTATTATTCTCCCTAAAGCAGGGTCAGACCATTGGCCAATTGCCTTCAACTTAGAAACAGGGGCAACTCCCAAATAAAAACCCTTCCAGTTTGAGAATTTTTGGCTCTCACATACGGACTTTCACCATCTTGCAAAGACCTGGTGGGATCAAGCGGAAATAGACCATGGCACAAACATGTACAAATTTCAGCAACGCCTCAGAAACTTCAAGCAGTCGCTGAAACTCCAGAACAAGAACACCTTTGGCAATATATTCCAAAGTATGCAGGACATAGAAAGCAAATTGATGGAGATACAAAAAACCTTCATCTTAGGAACTCGAAAAACCAAACTAATGAAAGAGGAGGAGAAGCTTCAAAGGCAGCTGGAAGAGAGGAAAAGGCAAGAGGAAATCTTATGGAGACATAATTCCAGGGTTCAATGGCTCAAGGAGGGAGAAAAAAACACAAAATTTTTCCACAGAGAAATGATACACTGCAGACATATTAACATAATCACTCAGCTAGAGGATGGCCAGGGTAATCCAATCCGAGAGCATACCCAAATAGAAGCAGAGCTCAACAATTACTACCGGGATCTCTTAACGAAAGACAAGGAGGACAGAATTGCAGCCATCAAACGAGTAACCAGGCATATACCCTCTTTGGTGACTCCCGAACAAAATGCAGCCCTCATGCAACCTATCACCCAAGAGGAGGTAGATCAAGCTATAAAAGCCATTCCACCAGGGAAGGCTCCAGGTCCAGATGGTTTCACCACCGACTTCTTCCACCACTGCTGGGATCTAGTAAGAACAGAGGTTTGGGAGGTTGTTGAGGAATCGTGCACCTCAGGCCAAGTCCTTCTGGCCCTCAATGCGACCTTCCTCACCCTCATACCAAAAGAGGAACATGTCACAAATCCAAAACAGTTCAAACCTACTGCTCTCTGCAATGTGATCTACAAAATCATAACAAAAGTGATGGCAAACCGCTTTAAACCCATCCTGACCTTCTTCATCTCCAAGGAACAAGCATGGTACATGGAGGGAAGACAAATTATGGACAGTTTCATTCTTTCTCATGAGGTCATCCACTCGCTCAAGTCAACAAAAACTCTAGGTATGTTAATCAAACTTGATCTCTCAAAATATTTTGACAAAGCAAGTTGGAAGTACCTCCGGGCCATCTTAGATTCCTTCGGATTCAACTAGGGTTGGGTGAACTGGATCTTAAACCTTACCTCCTCTTCTTTCTTCTCAATCCTAGTTAACGAGGTTCCTTCCTAGCTCTTCTCTCCATCTCGGGGCATTAGACAAGGTGACCCTCTCGCGCCCTTCCTGTTTGTGCTTATGGTGGAAGGTCTGGGACGCTACATCAAAGAAACAGTCATAGAGGGTTCTCTCAAAGGTCTACCACTACACAATATCCAACCAGCACCCTCACACAGTCAATTTATAGATGACACCCTGCTCTTGAACTCCCCAATAGCCAGAGAGGCTAGCAAGCTTAACTCCATCCTTTCAGAATTCACAGAGGCATCTGGAATGACTCTTAACCTAGACAAATCCAAACTCTACTTCTTCAACACTTCGGTAGCTATCCAGTTACACATCTCCAGACTTCTGGGAATACCCAAGATCTCCCTTCTGTCCAACTACCTCGACATACCTCTTACAGGGGCAACATCAAGATCCATCTCCTGGGACAACCTTCTTTTGTCTATCTCCAATAGACTGAGAAACTGGACTTTCAGACCACTTAACATTGCAGCCAGGTTGGTCCTACTCAAGTCCATTCTCCAAACCCTACCCACCTACCTCTTCACTACACTAGCAACCCCCAAGCAAGTCATCGGAACCATCCAGAACTTCCAAAGAAACTTCCTCTGGCACGACCATCAACCTAACAAGAAATGGGCGCTGGTTGGGTGGGACAAAATCTGTACACCCAAAAGCATAGGAGGGTTGGGGCTTCGTGGCCCTGGGAAACTCAACCAAGTAATGGGAGCCAAAATCTGGTGGAGATGGTTAAAAATGCCAACAACCCTATGGGCGCAAATATGGAAGCAGAAGTACGCCCCCCTCACACCAGACAACCAACTCATTAGACATAATACCATATTATAAGGCTCTAATATTTGGAATATAGCTTGGAAAAATAGAAACCTGATACAAAACCATGATTTTTGGGAAATCTGAAATGGAGAAAGCGCTCTGTTCTGGTAGGACTCCTGGTAGCAACTCAAACCCCTCAGTAGCCTCGAAGAGATAACCCCCCTAAGACAGGCTCTAAATCAAGATATTCTTCTAAAAGTGAAAGACCTTTGGAAACCTGAGGAATAGGGTATGAAATGGCATCTCTGGAAAACCTCTAATCAGGATCTAAGGACCCCAGGGAACCTAAACCTGCAAGCCTGGCAACACTATGCTAGCCAACAGAAAATCCCCCACAAAGACAGCCCGGACATCCTCAGATGGGGACATTCAACAACTGGCAACTTCTCAGTCAAGGAAGCCTACTATCTACAAGGCAACCACCAGAATCAGAGCAAGGAAAACCTTTGGAACAAAGTTTGGAATCCTGCACTCTGGCCCAAGGTGTCTACCTTCCTCTGGCTAGTCGCACATAACAGAGTTCTAACTTGGGACAACGTCAAAAAAAGAGGATTCATTGGCCCCTCAATATGCGTCTTATGCCACCAGCAAGATGAAACCAAAGAGCATCTCTTCAACAACTGCCCCTTTAGTCAAAGGATCTGGGACCAAGGAGCCCAAATAATGCATCGAGCTAATCAAAATAGGAGAAGCATCAGTGACACAATTGAAAACTGGGACTCGATCACCTACAACAATCCTCTATTGAATCACATCTGGCAACTTCTCCCAGGATTCATTCTTTGGCAAATATGGAAAGAGCGAAACAAAAGAATTTTTCATTCTAAAGCCTCCACACCGGACATAACATGGGCAAAAATAGTCTCCCTAGTCAAGGAAACTATCAGTAGCAAATCCTGGAAAATAGAGGACTCAAACTGCAATCTAGAAGAGCAATATATCCTCCAAAGCTGGTAACCCAACCTGGTCAATCAATTGACGTTGAAAACTTCCAAAAGCTAGCACAACAACCCAACCACTTGGACCCCTCCCCCAACAGACTTCATTAAAATCAACTTCGATGGGGCCTCCAAAGGAAACCTGGGACCAGCAGGATATGGAGCCGCACTCCGAAACTCCAATGGGGATGCACTTTGTTTAGTAGAAGGTTACCTGGGAGAAATAATGAACAACGTAGAATATTTTACAGGCCTATTGCGAGGCCTCCAAACAGTTATTGATAGACATTATCTCAAGCTAATCCTGGAGGGAGACTCTCAAATTGTCCTTCAACTAATCACCAAGATCCTGCACAGAGCACAACCTTTGAAAATGTCACCCAAATGGCGACTCTCAGGGCTATTAGAGGACTTCAGAAACCTCCTTAGCACCAACCTCAGCATCATACCCTCCCACGTGAAGAGAGATGAAAACAGGGTAGCGGACTGCCTAGAAAATGGAGTAACTAAGGAGATAAACCACTTCTACTGGGAAGCCTGTACATCTGAAGCCTCAGACATCTCAGATCGTTTCCAAGCTTTAGCTAACAAAGATCTCCAACCCCCAGATGGGGTGCCATGTCGAGTAGGCAGGCCAAGTGGCAATGAGACGGGCAGCGCCATAAATAATGGTCACCGCCTCCCATCCTCTCACCATTAAAGCTGGGAGGGAACCCACGCAGTCATACCCAGTTGACGAGTCCCCTTAAGCAAGAGAAGGGAATGACACACCAGAGAATTAAGTACTTAGCTTCAATGGTCGCCACTATCACAATCAACCTCACCCTTATCAGCTGCTTGGATGGTAATGCGATGCATTTGCAAATTCAATTTGCAGGGTGTTGGAGCAGGGATAATCTTTTCGTCAATCCCTCTACCTTTCCTATCTCCTCCACATGCCAAGAGCATGAGGAAATCCTCATAGAGGCGTGGCGTGGTATTCCTATGACTCTCATAGGAAGCAGCAGAAGGTCTTCGAGCGAGCATTGGCTCTTCAATCTGCTCAGGTAACCAGGCAACATGGGAGACATAAAATGCCACCCATGGCATATGTGGAGGAGACTGCTCCGGATGAATCCATCCAGAACTGTCCAGAACACCTCATCTTCACCGTCCCAGACGAATCCATCCAGAACTGTCAAGAACACCTCATCTTCACCGTCTCAGACAATTGGAATCCCCCCACATCTTTTGGAAACGAGACCAATCTTCCAAATCTCAGAACCTCTCACAGACGCAAGGAAGAAGAACAAGCAGAGGAATTCACAATCTGTTACATTCAGGAAGAAGTGTCAGGCATCGGAGATGAGACGGCAAACCCAACAAGTGGACCACCTCCAGAGACAGCAACCCATAAGCACAGTCATCCACCAGGCCAACTCAGCAAAGCTATGGCAGAAAAGGAGGGAACCAATGCTCAAGGGCCAAACCCCTCTTGACGGTTCAGGAGGAATGGGAGGACCAGCCTCCTTACAATAGCCTGAGTTATCTTGAGCTCCTCTTCGAAACTCGCAGTATGGTGGATGACCAAATCTTCAAAGCCATTGAAATTGGCCATCGCCTCGATATGATGTATGTAGCACACTCCATAGCATCCCCACGACTGCAGTGCCCTACGTGTGCGCAAGCCTATGCGATTCCAACAGGATGGCGAAAGAAGGATGATGATGGTGAGTTGTCTAGTCCAAAGGTTATGTGAATGTTTCCAATTTGCATTTTCTCTTAGCAGTGGACTTTAGCTATGTTAGTAGTTAGGTTGTTAGAGACTGGACTGAATACATTCTAGTTGTGCATCTTGGGTTCCTCTGGGCAGGACCCGTCCTAGCAAAATTTTGTTTGTTTGAAGATAGATGGCATCTTAAGGCCAACTGTCTCTGTTTCCTCTTAGTAGGCGAGACAGTTGGTGGCACTACCATACTCTGTAAACATGCAATAGTAATATAAATAGAATCCTCCGCTTTTTTACTTACAAAAAAAAAATGCTTTGAAATGAAGATAGAAGTGATCAAAGAGAACTTTTATGAAGATCTAGAAGTTAAGATACTGGCCATAAAATTTTAGAAATGAGCATATTAAATAAAATTTGAAAAAACACTCCAAAAATACTAGTGCATTTTTTATCGCTAACAGGTGTTTCATAACCAAGAAATCATTAACTTGAAAAGGAGCGAGATGATATTTGAGGTTGGAGATTTTAAATTTACTGCAACCTTGGACCCATCAGAATGAAAAAGATACATAGAGTCAACAAGAGGGAACAACATTGATAACTTATACAACATGAATGCACAGATGGAGTATTATGTCAACGTGACAACGGATGGTGTGTTGAGTTGGAGAAGTATTATTTCATGTGCATTAGATTCAGAAGGAGGTCTAGATCATTGGAAATAGAGGATGCATGAAGTGTCAACTAGATGATGTGCATGCATAAACCAATCCTTGCACTGGATTGGAATAGAGCTATGTGATGCACAAAGGTATGAAGGATTAACTGATATAAGCATGTTTGTATAGGAATTTTAGTTGCAAGTACCCGAACAACAAAGGTTGTTAGCACTAGATGTTTTCCTAAAAGTGACCCTAGTTAGATGGTGGGAAGCACATAGAGAGAGGATAAAAGATTGGTCATAGTGCAACAAAATCATGAAAATAAGGTTTGGTACTGAGGAAGAAGACATTGCGTAGAAGTATACAAGAGAGAGTGACCCAGCAGGTCATGTTGAGCAGTGCATGGATTTATGGAGTTCAGTATCGGAGATAGAATGGACACATAAATTTATACACACACTAGACACAATTCCGAAGAAGTGGTATTTGGAATTGGAAATTTGTAGGGAGACGACATGTTGGGAATATTTGTTCAAGAGGTTCAGAGTTACGTTCACATTCGGACATGAATCTTCATCAATAGATGTGGCGCTATAGGCTACTTGAAGTAAGATTTTCTTAGAATAAGGGAAGATGAAGGTAGTATCAATGTGTAGTGCGCACAGAGCCAATATAAATATCCATGAGTTATTGGAATGATACAATGTATCTAAGGAAGAGCATGATGAAGAAGATCCTATAAATGTACAAGTACCTGAAATAGAGGGAGAACGAGCACTAGAAGGGATAGAGATTGAGTCAACCGCATACACACAGCCGATAAATATGCATAAGGTAAACATTGGGACAACAAAGAATCCCAAGTTTGTGTAGATAGGAGATTATTGGAATGATGAGACAATAGATAAGATCAAAAACTTACTACGAAAATACCAATACTTATTCCTGACGAAATTTTCATAGATGAAGGGGATAGCTAGAGACTTAGGTGAGATGAAGATTCAACTGAAACCAGGCGCTAAGCCAGTTTGAAAGAGGCCTTACAAGTTAAATCCAAAGTACAAAGAGAAGGTGAAAGATGAACTAGACAAGATGTTGGACATAGGAATTATTGAATCAATGGAAGAATTCGAATGGATTAGTCCAATGGTAATGCAGGACAAAAAGATAGGTGGAATTAGGATCAGTGTGGATCCGAGGAAGCTAATGATGCCTATTTACATGATCCATTTCCATCACCATTCACAGATGAGGTACTGGAGAACGTAGTAGAACAAGAAACTTATTCTTGCATAGATGGATTCTCTGGGTACCATCAGATAAACATTTTGTAGGAGGATCGACATAAGACCACTTTCGTGACAGAGTGGGGGAGTTATCAGTATACAATCATTTCCTTTGGACTGAAAAATTTCTCGACAATATTTTCTATAGTGGTAGCAACATTCAAATAATTTATTAATAAGTTCCTTGAAGTGTACCTAGATGATTGGACTGTGTTCAGTCTATTGAAGGATCACGTCTAAGTACTCAAGCTGATGTTGGATAGGTGTAGACAGTGTCAAATTTCACTAAACTTGAAGAAGTGTATATTTTTGCACACCATTTGGATTTTTTTTTGGACATGTAGTCTGTAAACAGGGATTGATAGTAGATCCAACCAACATTGCAGTCATTTTGGATTCAGAGCCACCTACATCAGTCAGACAACTAAGAGAAATTGTTGGTCATACATGCTATTACAGGAAATTTATTAAGGGCTATACACATATCACAACACCGATGGAAAAGATAATCAATAAAGAAGCAAATTTTTAATGGAACAAGGACTATTAGAAGGGGTTGGACACCTTGAAACATAAACTGGTAACCACATCGATTGTTGCTGCAATTATATGTTCAATAAATTGAAATCATTTAATATGTCAATCCGGTTTCATAATCAATAGAGTTGTTGTACTGTATGTACCAATAATAGATAATTATCTATGTCTGTTGAGTATAGTCTATGTAATAAACTACTTTTGAAACTAGATACTATATTTCACACCTATCAAATAACACTCCACACATACAATTCAAAATTCAGAAAGCAAAATTGATCAACAAATGTATAATTCAAAATACTTGCTTAGGGGATGGATCTACTCATTGTTGGCTCATGAAAGATAGATATGGGATATGATTCTATATCTTGGAACAACCACACAGTCAATCATTAACATTATGGAAACCTAAATGAGCTTAAAAGAACTATCAGGCAAGGTAAAAACACTCCATTATAAGCATGTGTATGGTGAGAGATGGAGGTATTAATTATTCCTGTGTATGCAAAGTGTAACCTAATAAATTTTGGGAAATAAATATGAGTATGGTAGGATGCTCCATTACAGGATCATGTACAGTGAAAGATGGATATCCAACCC
>ML825255.1:77616-90952 GCA_009831015.1 Picea engelmannii | reverse complement strand
GAGATACCTGGTTGTGGTGAAAAGTGGTTTAAATCCATGTCTTTGAATTCTACTTTCTCCAAGGAATTCCTAAAACCTGAATATCAAGGAGACAACCTATTCAAGGGAGTGCCAAGAAGTCACATGCTGGAGTATTTTGACAAAATGCTCAGATTTATTCAGAGGTACTTCACTTGTGAAGAAAGCTTCAATATGGTTTATCAATACCATATCAGATTGCTACTACACTTTACTGGGAAATAATCCATGAACCTTCCCTTTTATATTTTCATAAGTATTGGCAAGATGCCAGATAGGGTCCAAGATAAATCTAAGCAAGTGGATACCAGTGTTTTTCACTATGGTTTAATCAAGATGCTAGTATTGGAAGAGTTGAAGAAGACCAATACTCACTGGAAGGTTTTCCTAGATGCATCATGTTTTTAGATAGATGTTTCTCACACACCACAGTCCAAAAGACAAACAACTACTCATGCTAAGAATATTTTGCACTTACAGTCAAGCGGGAAGAGGAAGATGACCAAAAGTGATAAATCCATTCAGATTACTAATAAAACAATTGAATTTGGTCCCTCACAACCTCCTGATAGAGAAGTTTCTCTTGTGGCAGAACCTACACCTATGGAGATATCATCAAGTAAAATAAGGAGTCTAAAGGGTAAAAAACTTGTCTTTTTCCCACCTGTTGTTCCAAAAAAATTCAAGCCCAGAAGACATTTCACCAGATCAACAACTAAGCAACATATTCCTTTGGAAGAGGGTACAACATAAGCCTCATCTTAAAAAAATGATAAATCTCAGCCTTCTAAGCATCCAATAGAGATTATTTATATCAACACTCCTTCTCATGAAAGTAATCCTACTTTCAAAAGACTCAGGAGGCAACTTAAGGATACAAGAGCTGAAAATGAAAAATTGAAGAAGAAAAATTTGAAGGCCCGAATCAAGATGAAGGATATGTTATTTTTATATGAGAAGACTATTGATAAAGAAATATACTTGGCTAAGAAGTCTCTACCCCTGCATAGGCAATTTAAGAATGTGTATAGATAGAAAAGAGCTTTCCAAGATGAAATCATGGGGTTGAAAGAAGAATTGCAACCCTTCAAGGAGCAGGTAGAAAAAATGAATTTGGATATGTTAGCTTGTGTGGCTACCAGAAGAAGCACCAGGAAAAGATGAATACAGGATATTATTTTTACATCAACGTCATTTTTTCCATGGTTCACTTTTATGCACATACTTATAACCTGAGTAGTCATTTTTTGTCTTAAGTTGATGCTACCATATTCATATGAATTCTCCAAAGGTTACTTCATGTCTTAGAAGATTGTAGTAGGTTCTGGAAGGGTTTCCCAAATTTTTGTACAAGTTTTAAAAGGTTTAAACCATTTTGGATGTAAAAACGAACCTACAGGAAATTTCGCAACACATGTTATCAAAGGCAATGTGAACTGGTTGTTTAGGACAGTTTGTAGTGTAGGTGTTGTGAACCGGGTGTCACAAAGATTTTGAGTTGATGAGAATTGCCAGGTGTCATATTGAGTTCGATTAGGCTTTCTAAAGATCAGTTGCACATCAAGGACCACTTGCCTCAAGGATCTAACTACAGTAAAGCCACATGCATCAAGTTTTCAGGAGTTACCTTTAATAATGCCAAAATTTTCCTGGAATATAACATTATTGTTGCATTTATGTTGTGCACCTAGTGCCACGCCTCTCTTATGCATAGAATCCAATGTAGAAGATAGGTGGCGAATTGTAGAGATATTTTTGGATGTTTTTTCATTTAATATGCATTGTAACTCTATGAGAGGGTTCAAATGGTTACACAATCAAACTCTTATCTTTAGTTTTCAACTGTAACAGAGTTTCCAAATGTATGTATTAGATTCAAGAATATTTAATAGTGAATGATCAATTTTCTTTCCTTTCTACTGTCACCTCTGTGTTTCATTCTCACTTTGATGTTATTTTTTGATGAATGATTCATCATTGTACTTGTTCCTTACTACAGTAATGATTTATTGTGTGTAATTCATGCAAGTATGATCAAAGTTTTCTCTCTTGTTGATTAGGAGGTTCTTATTCAATGATTTTTCTGCTATATGTGTTTCAGAACTATTGGATGTAATATGATGCATGTATCTCATATTCCTAGCTAAGTCTTCCATCTTCCTATTGATATCTCTAAACATTGATTGAAGTTATTCAAAGCCTTGCTTGATAGTGTGTATTTCATGGAGGTTTTTTTTATGATATTATAAATTGAGTATCACATCCATTTGCTACACTTTGAAAACATTTTTATTCAAATTCAGATGGGTATTAGGCTTACACCTACAACAATCTAGGTGTCACTTCTAGTGCTAAAAGAAATAACCTCAAGCACCTCGAGTCCATATCACTATGTGTCATGATGAAGGAAGGACAACACCTAGTCCTATTATAGTACAAGTTGTAGGCTGGGAAAATCCCAACCCAACCACAAAAGCAGGTTCTACAACTTGGGAATCGTATACCCAATGTCACCTCGATGTAGGTCCCACACTTCAAGGGTGAGTAGGTCACTCTAGAGAGGCGATCCTGGTGACCCTAGGGGGAATAAGAAGGATGAAGGGAAGTGTAAGGAGAATTACCCCGGAAGGTCAAGTGATGGAATAAATTATTGGCTAGAAATGGTAAGTGAAGCGAGGTAAATGGATACCAAGTGAAGAGATAGTTGTCGGTGCACCCGTACTTGAGTGAAACACAAGAAAAGACGAATTGCAATGCTATGTGTTGGTATGGATCAGAAAGTTAGGATTTTTGTCGCTAATTTGTAGCATCAGATGATAGTTTATATCAGAAAATAAAGTATCCAAACCAACATACAAGGCACATGATCAATTGGCAATATCATCAATGAATTTAGTAATCAATTATGACTTGAGCATAACACTTTAAGACTGAATAAAGAAAGTTGTTATCAAAAAAAATTCTGCAGTAAATTATCAGCCTTATGGCTGTAGAATTTAATGGCATTTAGCAGATAAATCAACCATAGAAAAATCCCCAAAACTAGCCTAAACATTGCATCCTAGTTAGTGGAATTAGTGGCTAAAAAATTGAGGAAAGTTAGGAGATAGTTAGTGAGATATTGGGATCTAGGGTTAGTGATTTTCTATAGCCTAATGTTCGTAGAAAACAAGTTAGTACAGAAATGATAATTTACGGAAGCAAAGGGACTCCCTAAACGGAGAAAACCCCCCAAGGCATCAAGATCATTATCCAAAAGAGAAATCTTGTAAAGGTTGAAATTTCATGTTTGTTGAGGCAAATGTTTTGTATCTCCAATGCAAATTAAAATATGATTAGTGACTTACTATTGAGTTTATGAAATAGATATCTTGGCTAAGCACTTGGGGGTGTACGCCCTTGTATTTCCCAAGTGTAAATAAGTCAATCTAGGAGATGCCAAGAGGGTGTACGCCCTTGTACTTATCGTGGCACAACCTTGAAAAATATATGTGACCTTGAGAAGAAAAACTTGGATTGAAATGTTTGATCTACAAATCCCTAGGGGTGTAAGCCCTTTTACTTCCTAGGGTTTGCAAAACAAACCAAGATGACCTTGGAGGGTGTACGCTCTTGTAGTTCTCCAAGACAATTTGTAAAAAATGACATTTCTTAAGAAAGAGAACAAACCTTGGGGGTGGTGTATTCCCTTATACTCTTCCAAGGGTTATAACCAACAATAGCTACGGAAAAAATTAAGACAAAACACAATAAATGCATATTTTCCCTTACCAATTCCACAAAAAAGCTAGATCAAATCCTAATATTCCATGTTAAGTTCATCCACATGCATAAGAAAGAGTCTCCAAGCATAGAGCATCACTTTTGACCATCAATAGCAAAGATAAACCATAACAATTGCAAAAGAGAGATGAATTTCTCCAAGAATAGCAAAAAATTCAGTTAGGTATCCTTCTCCACAAGGGAGATCTATGATAAAAATGAGATCTTATGATCTCTATTAGTACAAAACATAGATAAAACACAAGATTAGGTATTAACAACCCTAATCTTACCCCTTTTACAAAATAATATTAAACAATTCCTTCAAAATTTCACTTTTGCACAAATAAAACCCTAATTTAGAATGATGTCACCCATTTAGGGGACGTTTTGGCATTAGGAGCAAGTCGTTGGTGTAGGAGGAGGGTTTTTAGGCTTTCCAAAGCCATGTGTCAAGCATACAAATATATTCCTCAAGGTCAAGACCTCAAACCCCTCAAAACCTCCAAGTGCCAAAGCATATCATCTCACCACCATGCCCTAACCCCCAACACATGGCATCATGCTAAAAAAGAGGATGTTTTTCCCCTCCTAGGAAAATCATTTGAAAAATGAGGGCTGGGCTATGTCATCCAAGCCATATCAAGTCCTTCCAAGTCTGATCTTTCTCATCCGTCATGCGGGCCCCTGACATCCAACCTGTGGGCTTGTAGCCCCATGGAAGCCTAATCTAGGCTTATTCTCCCAAAATTGTCCACCAAATAGGTCCTGCAAAGACAAATGAGCATGCCCTCCAAGGATCTCAAGTCATAAAATCATGATAATTGAAACCAATCAATAAATAATCCATCTAACCATGTGCATCAAAGATCACCATATCAAACAATTAACAGCTCAAAGACACTATGCGACTTGTCAAGCTTGAATATGGGAGGGTTGACGAGGTGTCCTATTGGGTAGATCGTTCCCTAGGTAAAGGAGAGTTTCCAAGAGATCCCTCTCTAATCCATGTAAAGTGGATGAATTGTTTGGGGTCAAGACTCAATGGGCATAGAGCTCATGACATATAAGGGGTTGTAGTGTCTCATTCATGGGTTCCTTTGTAGAGGGTGTTTGGTACCTTCGTCTGCAATGCACTTTTTTCAAGCCCATCAATTTCCTTTTATCTTATTTTCTTTCAATATAGCATAAGGAGAGGTTGAAGGTAACTTCCCTAGCATGGTGACTATATGATGGCAATGTCACCCACAAATACCTAATGGAAATCAGAAGGTTTGTTTGTGATGAGACCCCCTTTCTCTTAGCCATGCAACTGAGAGTCATTACCCTGGTTTGGTGACCAAATGACGGTAATGCCATACCATTAGATATTCATGGACGTGATAGGTAAACTTGTGATGAGACCTCCTATCCTCCAACCAACCTTTTAATCATTATTTATTATATTGTGGGTCCCCTTTACTCAAAATAAGTTTTTTATTTCTTTCTTGGGATCCCCTCTTAGGTCAATACACCCTAAACTCCCAAGAGATAAGGAAATGGAGGGGAATAATGATGGAAAATGGTAAGTATGTTCGGGAATGGTACAATGGCTCATTAATGGAGTTCCTAGTAGCAAACCCATTCCCAAAGAATACCACTTACTAGGGCACAATGTCAACCACCAAGGTGAAGCAGGGAAAAAAGAATAATGTCCAAGAATATATCATGAAGTCTAGAGAAATATAAGATACAACATAATCAAATGAATTAAATATTGAAATTATGCTCACCATAATACTAACTAGTACCTCATGGAGTAAGGCCCACTGCCTTCCAGAAGCCAGTTGGTGTGGTGGATGCCATCTACAGACTTGTGACCATCTGTGGTGGTGAGTGGGTTTTCCATCTATGCAAAAGGGTAATGTTAGTCATGTAGTCTCTAGACACTCCATATCTGCAACTTGAGGGCCTTGAGACATGATCTCCTTAGTTATCCAAAAAATGGGGATAACATCTAGCTCCTACTTGGAGATATGTGCTAGTTGTAGATTGCATGAGAACCACAACATATCCTGGTAGACCTGTGCCTTCAAGGAAACATCAAACTGTCAAGTTGTTATAGCAAGATTTTCCTCACCCTATGCAATCTTGCACAGAAGGCCTTTTTCCATTTCCCTATGCAGACTTTGCATCCCTTTTTTGCAAATCCCAGAGCTAAAAATACATTTTTCCACATATACGCACCATGCCTACTATAGAACATGTGTATACGTAGGTTGCACCACTACAACCCGTGTACATCAGGAAATGTGCCCAAAAATTAAAAATGGTGTCGGGTTTCCATGTTACGATAGGAGATCAATGATCCTTGGTCTTGACTCTTCCATATACTGGAAAGGTTTCAACTCAGCCCTTCAATTCCATTTGAAGGCTATAAATGGGCCAATTCCGATATATGGAAAAGAGGAGAAATAATTCATCTTCGAGAGAAAAGTTACTCTGGAGAAATTATTCATTTCACATTGAGCCTACATCCCTTTGTCCTTTAAGTTTGAACACATCGTTCATCCCCCAAGCTCTTCCCTTGTTGATTGAGAACTTCATTGTCTCTCTTCTATGAGATTGCCTTTGGTGGAGGATTTAAGTGGTGGAGGCCCAGCTGGAAGGAACTTAGTTTCTCGGTTTCAAACCATTCCGACACGGAAGTCTGTAACTTATTCACTTCTGATGATCATATATTAATAGAAATACTCTTTTCCCGTCCAATTGATATCTTGCAAATATTTGAATTATTATTCCATGGGCATATTTTCTATGAATGTTAATGGATTATGCTATTGAATGTGCTAACATCATTTATTATCACCATATGCTTGCTTTGCTTGGTTTTTGAGGACTAGTTGTAGGTGTATTACTTTGGGTCAAGTGCCTAATGGTGGACTTCATCGAACGTCTGGACGAGGTAGTAATTTTATCTTGTCTTGCTAGCATATTTGTTTAGATAGAATACTTGAGAATATATTTGATTTTTGCAGTCATTTCCATCTGTTGTGGTTTACCCCTAGCCATAGAGAGATTTTCCTCGTAACAAAATTGGTGACCATATTGGGGAATGAATCTTCTTTCTTGGGGTTTGGAGTGTTTTTCTCCTTAGATTGCTCTCGTTCATATTGCGTTTCTTGTTTTATCATTTATTGACAACCTCTGTTCACTTTGGGTCTGTGTATTTCAGACTTCTCCTTTTCCTAGCTGTGTTTTTGACACATATACGCGGATTTTTTCTTGATAGTCGCGTATATACGTGTGTTTTCCTTCTGCAAGTTGCGTACACACACATTGTTTCCTTGAAAAGTCACGTACATCAACCTCTTTTTCTTGTTTGCTGGGTTTGGTGGTTGTTGGGTAGGTTTTGATGGTTGTTGAGTCTTCTTGGGTCTTTGTAGTGACTATTAAGTGTCTGTGGGATGAAGGGAAACCTGTCTTTGGTTGAATATTTGGGTGGAGTATTTCTCATCATCTTTTCATTTTGATTTTCCTTGTACATTGGGATGGGTGTTTTTCTCCTTGGTATCCTACTTGAGTTGTCTCGTTCTATACACATTAGAGTCTTTATATATCAAGTTGTTGTTCAGTCCATGCATTTTCATTTTTCTTATATTGAAAATACAAAAATATTAGGCATTTTACATCGATTGGCATTGTGATCTTTTGAGTCTTTGTCATTTAGCTTAGTGCATGTAAAGAAAGATTGCATTTTTATTTCAGAATTGCAGAGTTGAAATTGAAAATTGCGTTTCTTTAAGAGGCATATCATTCATTGAAAATTGAAGTTAGGACTTTGCATTGTATTAATATTTAGTTTACTTGATGAGTCATAACATCACTAGTTTCACCACTGCACATTTTTGAGTAAGCACAGCCATTAAAATTAACGTTGTGATTTAAAATTGATTAGTAACGATTTTATTTTATAGGGTGCACAAAGTAGCTTAGGATTTAGTTATTTGGAATATGATTTTGTGAGTAAACTTCTCCAAGGATATTAAATCAACATATGTGTCTGACTAAGCGAGTGGAGAAATACATTATATAATAGGTAAGATTAGGAGGCTCTGCTTACACCAGAGTTAATCATGAGGTCACTCCAAGTCAGTTGAAGGGATATCCCCACGATACCTTCTTAGCGTCAGAGATATTTCTAGGGATAATTCATATCTAGGGATCTTGCTAGTGCCCTTACCTCCATGAGAGGTGGTGCTTTCAAGGTTTCGAGCTTTACTACCCTGCCCATATGGTGGACCTGACTTATGACTACTCGCCTGTGCATCGGTTATACAATGGTTTCTTATTTTCTTGAATTAGGTGCCACATAGGTTACTTGCAAGGGTTATTCTGTAGGTACCCTAGGTCAGATAAGGGTCAGACATCACATAACCTTTATGGAGGATTACCTCTCTGGGGGATCTGACGGAATGGTTGTTAATCCCACGAGGGCCCTTATAACTGGTTATGTTACCTCCGATCTTTAGTAGGGAGTCTCAGGCCCCTCTTGGGTGAGACATACCTTCTTTAGGGAGTGAGGCCCCTTTCAACCACTTTATCCTGTTTGTGTGCATATTGGTCGTTTGATTATTTTTGGTGTTCTCTTTGATTACTAGTTGACCTTAGAATATATTTTTGTATCTTGAGTCTTAAGTCATCGTGGAGTCGGACCATCCTCCTCGCCATTCCCACCGCTTATTACAGTTACCAATGGATTTTGACTCTTTTCTTTCTAAAATGAATAGAGTTATAACTTATTAGACATGGTACACACACACCTCCACTTTTCAGACTTGTGATTCTACAAGGATGAGTACTGAACTGAGTCATCAAAATACGGGGAGCCCTTCGACTCCCACACCTACTATAGTTAATGGCACCCCTTCGACACCTGCAACCACAATGATTGTAGTGCCGGAGGCACCTATCATCATTGTTGCCCATCCTATAGTGAATACTCAACCTATTTCCACGAACCCATTTGGGTCTCTTGGTCACTCACCGGGCTATAATTTTTAGTCCATCCCTATGGCCTCTAGTCCATTTTCCTATGGTATGCCAAATTTTACTTCACAGTTTTCAAACTCCATCCCAACTGTTGGCCCTAATGCTAGCATTGGACTTGGGGGCACAACCCCTCCTTATACTCCATTTTCGTTTGATGGCTCTCAGATCCCTCAAACGACTCCTACTATGGGAGCCATTCCTTCTTTTAACCTCAGGTCTAATCCTCTTACTTCTGGGTGGAGAAACCAACCTAGAGGAGAAGCTTCTGCTCAAGTTTTGTCCTATACCCTCACCTCCTCAGTGTCGATTCTGACCAACACGTTTGGCATGACGAATCCACCTTTATCCTCCTGATTCACACTCGGAGGAGGTCAATTTCACACCTTGGGAAACCCCCAACCCAGAGCCACTCTGACAGGGGGGAAATTTTATAACCCCCATCAGTCGAAAATTCCTATTGGAATGATGCCCAACGAACCTCTTATGAATCATCCTGGAGGAGGGTATTATAATTATAGACAGGGCCATGGTGCTTACCAGAACTCTGGATGGGTTGTAATTCCCCAAACACAATCTTTCCAGGGAGCTTGGGGACAGATGTCGCAACCCAGTCTCCATTTTTTGGCCATGCTTAACTTTCTAGACTTGTATAATTTTATGAACGACTTTGTGTGTCATGATCCTACATGCCCCCCCATACCCAAACTTCCTTTAGATATTCCAAAATTCGAGGGTAAGAATGGTGAGGATCCCGATGATCACATCACCACCTTTCACCTATGGTGCTCTTCGAATTCCTTTAATGATGATTCCATTCGGTTAAGGTTATTTCAACGTACCCTCATTGGGGTTGCTAAGGTTAAGGTTATTCCTTTCTATCTGTGTTAGGAGCTCTAGACCCCAGTGGCTCGAAATTTATCAAGTTTGACGTCACAGATTTGAAGCCTCGCTTGCCTTACCATGTGGAATTCCAAATCCACATGGGGTACTCAAAGTATACCATCAAACACGTGGTTTTTGATGAAGGCACTACTACATGTGTGATGTCCTTGATCTGTTGGAAATATCTCAAATCTCCTACGATTTCTCAATCGTCGACGATGTTGACTTCCTTTGATGGTTGTTCCTTCCACCCTCACGGTATTCTTCCTGCCTTTCTGGTCTAGTTAGGTGGGAATATGGTAGAGGTGGATGTCGAGGTGGTTTATGCTCCCCTTGATTATAACTTGTTACTAGGACACAAATGGACTTATTCTATGATTGTCTTCATATCGTCTGTCTTTCACACTCTTTGTTTACCTCATGATGGGAAGATCATGACGATCGACCAGTTATCCTTTGTGTATGCTAGCCCCAATGCATCTATTGGACCGTCAATCCCTGTTGTAGGCAATTCTCAGCCGGCAACTAAGAATATCAGTGTCGAAATGTATTTATCCCTTATGGGTACCTTCGACTTCATGGCATCGATTCACCATGTTTATTCCATGTCCAGTAGGCCCATTTCGTCAGAGAGGTCCATTCCTTTCCGCACTTCCTATTTTAACGATCCTTGGACCCTACCTTAACTTCATCTTGTGAAGGACATTCGCATGTTTTAATGGCCATGCCACTATCGACAATGGAGATTGTATATCAAGTTGTTATTGACTCTTCCACCAATCTCGATCCTATTACCTCACCGACGAATGAGGAGGATCTTGTTCTTAAGCTCGTGTGGGCCACTTTGTTGTCTTGTTCACATGACTTCCTCAATGAGACTTTTCCCTTAGATGAAGCTAGCATTGAATCCATAAATGGTTCTAACAAACCTTGGGATGATATGCATCATCGCTCTTATTTTCTCCTAGAGATTGCTAGAATCAAACGAGATGACTTTCGATCTACTTTGAGCGAGATAGTCGGTCACGTCGTAGTTCCACTTGATATGCATGTAATTTATGCCGAAGGAAATATGGAAAGTATCTCTCCTACCATCACGATCGATATCTCTCGTACCCCTGGCAAGATTGAAAATGTACATATCGGTGTGGATTGTTCACCAGAAGAAATTGTGATCTACATTGAACTCTTCAAGGAATTCTGAGATGTATTTGCTTGGTCATATGAAGAGATGTCAGGAATCGACCCTCATATTGTCGAGCATGATATTATAAATTATCTAGATGCTAAGCATGTTCGACAACGTATTAGAGCTGTCAATCCCCGGAAGGCCCCTGCTATTAAAGTAGAGGTAGAGAAACTACTTAATGTTGGATTTATCTACATGGTTGCCTTGAATGAATGGGTATCCAATCCCATTCCCGTGAATAAGAATCAAGGAACCATCCTTGTATGCATGGAATTTGGTGACCTAAACAAGGCATGTTCTAAAGACAAATTCTTGACACCTTTCATCGATCAGATTCTCGACGAGTGTGTGGGAAGCGAAGTGTTTTCTTTTATGGATGAATTTTCAGGGTATAACCAAATTCAAATTAAACCCCAAGTTCAACACAAGACAAAATTTATTTGTCCTTGGGGTACTTTCGCATACCAGAAGATGCCTTTCGGCCTTAAAAATGCCGAAGAAACCTTCCAACGTGCTATGACCTTCACATTCCAATATCTTAAGAATATAGTCGAAGCTTATCTTAATGATATTGCTACTCACTCTCGTAAGAGAGTGGATCACTCCAAGTACCTTCGGCTAGTTTTTGAGAGATGTCGTCATTGTAGAATCCAGTTTAACCCTCATAAGTGCATCTTTTTCATTAGGTCTGGTCATCTTTTGGGATTTCTAGTTTTTGAGACCGAGATCATGGTAGATCCATTAAAGATTGAGGCAATACTTCAGTTGCCTCCCCCGCACACTATTCAACGGATGCAAGGTTTACAGGGGAAAGATAACTTTTTACGGTGGTTTATAGTAAACTATGCCACTATTACTAAGGGTTTCATGCATATTTTGAAGAAGGACACCCCTTTTATATGGGATGAGCAAGTCCAAGAGTCCTTTGATGTTTTAAATAAAGCCTTGGTATCGATGCCTCTGTCGAAGTCTCCTGACTACAGTAAGGATTACTTGATTTATGTCGTCACGTCTGAAGAGATGATTGGTATGGTTTTGGTTCAGGAGGGTGATGAGCTCCGCGAGAACATCATCTACTATCTTATTTGAAACTTAGTCATTCCTGAGCTCAATTATTCTCACGTTGAAAAGATAGCTTTGGTTGTCGTTCACGCAGTCCAATGTTTATGCCATTATATATTTCTTTGAAATACTACTGTGGTTGCCGATGTCAATCCATTTAAATACGTCCTTACCAGGCGTATAATAGGGGGGAAATATAATAAATGGATTGTCATTTTATAAGAATTTGATCTTGATTTCGCTTCTGCGAAATACAATAAATCACTAGTCTTTGTGGAGTTAATATCTAACTTTCCACGATTAGAAGAGGATGTTATCCATGTTGATTCATTTGTGGATGAACACATTTTCCTTGTCTCGTCGTCTGAGCCTTGGTATGGAGACATTGTTCTCTATCTTCAAACTTTGAAGTTTCCTCAACATCTCTTGCAAGATGACTGACGACGTGTAAGATATCAAGCTAAGAATTATATTATCATCAGAGATACTTTGTATCACCTAGGAATAGACAATATACTATGTCTTTTTTTAACTCACAAATAATATGAGTCAGTTCTAAACGATTTCCACAGTGGGGCTTATGGTGGTCATCTATCCGGGCTTGCGACAACCCAGAAAAGTTTGTGAGCTAGTTATTTTTGGCCAACTATCTTTAAAGATTGTGTTGAAGTGGTTAAGAAGTGTCACCCCTACTAGGTGTTCACTCGTAAAATTCACTCACATCCAGCCCCTCTTCACCCAGTCATTACCATCGGTCCCTTCACCAAATGGGGGGTAGACTTTGTGGATTGTAACCTAACTTCGGTTGGGGGGCATCAACACAGTATCATGGTAGTAGACTATTTTACTAAGTGGGATGAATCCATGCCTAAAGTTAAACCCGACGGGAAGACTGTCTCCCTCTTCGTATTCAATCAAATTATCGCTCGATTCGGTATCCCGAGTTAGATTGTCATTGATCATGGCAGTCACTTTCAGAAAGAAATGATGGAAGAACTAGCATCCAAGATGGGGTTTAAGCATGGTCATTCTTACCCTTACTACCCCCAGGAAAATGGATAGGTAGAGGCCCATCAACAAGTCTCTCAAGACCATTTTACTGAAAAATTTCAGCTAGAGTAAATATGACTAACACATTATGTTATATCCCGCACTCTGGGCATACCGAACCTTGGTTAAGACTGCCACTGGATTTTCTCCTTTCCAGTTAGTACACGGTGTGGATTCGATATTACCTATTGAATGTGATATCCCTTCTCTTAATTTGGCATTCTCTCTCCTCCCTGACACTTTCGATCTTGAGCGACGCCTTGTACACCTAGAGATTCTTGACGAGTAGCGTCGAGACGCCTCTACGACTATCAAGGTGAAAAAAAGACGTGTCAAGGTCCA
>ML825255.1:53208-71037 GCA_009831015.1 Picea engelmannii | reverse complement strand
AAAATAAATTAGACACATGTTTCTTGTTGACTTTTCAACAAAAGAATTGTTGGGGGCAAGCAAGTTCAAACCCATGTGGCACTGTCTCTATATAATTCGTCGTGTCTTAGAAAAAGGATCCTATGAGTTAGAAGATTATGAAGGGAATATGTTGGTTGAGCCCAGGAATGGGCTCTACTTGAAAGGATATTATGCTTGAGCCCCAAGCTTGGGCATAAATCTTTGTATACTAATGTAATTTAGTGTATATATGTTTTTCCCTTTACTTTTTGTCTTCAGCTTGCTTATCGAGTTTTTCCTTGGTTGGCAGATGTCAACAGAGTCTTCAGTCTACTTAGGATTCGCAGATGGAGCCAGTCGTCATACATGGAACTTGGCTTCCGCCGCTTGGGTGGTTTACTCACCCGAGGGTCTACTGGTGTCTTTAGGTGGCATATGCCTAGGGCCATCCATGAATAATGTGTCTGAATATAACGTCGTTATAGAAATTTTGTGCAATGCTATTTCACATGGTATTTTCTCTTCAGAAGTTCGCCTTGATTCCCATTTAGTAGTGTGTCAGTTGAATGGCAGTTACCATGTGCGTGATTCTACTTTACTCCGACGATTCCTATGAGTAAGTCTTTTAGAATGACAGTTTGATTTTATTACTTATCATCACATACCTAGGAGTTCTAATTATGTATTTGATGCTTATGCTAATTCTATTTTAGATTGGCATTTGTCACATAACTAAAGCAAATAAAACCATCTCATCAATGTGCACATTGTAATATAATTAAAGTCGAAGATCCTTGTTTTATATATATTTCAAAAAATATGGTGTTTATAGTACAAAATTGGGGCCAACACCCTCAATACACATATACAACCGATAATACAATATCGACAACATCTACACTTGTGGCGCTGGATGTGTGTCATGATAACAAACTACGATGTTTGCGAGACACCAAAATAATCGTACCCAAGCTTTGGTCACACCAACTACTTGTCGTTGCATGGCATCTGATAGATCCTCTACCTGAACCATCAAAATCCTATGTGTCAAACGAGACGGGTTTCCCTACACGTTTTGAAGGATTCTTTCCGCTTATCCTCCCACCGCCTCATCTCCCCGGTGCCTTCGACAATCTCGTGGAAGCTCATCCAGCCATCATAGACCTATGTCTGCATCACACAAGTGTCTAGTTAGTACTTAAGCATCATCCAAAAATATTTTTGTCTTTCTATACAAAAATACAAAAAAATGAAATATTTAAAAACATTGACATACCTATGTCCCCATAGGCGGTCCCTAGTGGTAGTGGCATGTCAAGGTCCCCTATGAAGTCAATCCTTGCATAGGGGTAGTCATCCAAGGCAATGGCCTATTGCCTCCACCAGTAAAAGAAATCATCGTTGTAGGGTGTGGGCACCCTACCTCCCCCCTGCCATCTCATTAGCTCAGTCCATCGTGCCATGGCTGGATCACAAGGTCCTCTCAGAATTATCTCAACTCTAGGTCCCAAACTTGGAACCCACTCGAAGAAAAAACTACACAAGATAGAGGAAAACTCAAATTTCCTCTTGTCACCCTGTTTGCACTCTATCAACTGGCTCTTCATATTAGCCAGTAGTGAGGTGCACCAATCCTATATCGTGGGTCTCAAGCACTCTACAAAATAGAAAATGAAAGACCTTGATGCCTGGTGCAACGAAGTAGAGCCTGTGATCCTAGTCAAAACGAGGACAACAATCTTGAGGCTGAGATTGTTTATCGCTCAGATGGGGAGTTGAATCCCAACCTTCTCAGTCCCTACTACACAGTGAGTGTCTATGTACTCCTCTATATTCATACCACTCCCAACTCCTCGGGATTTTAGGTTCACCACCTCACCCCGATGCGATAAACCAGTCAATAATTATATATCCTTGACTTCAATATTCAATGGTTGCCTATCGAGGTTGAAACTCTCACTGTCAAGATCCCAGTAATCCACGAGCAACTCAAGCAACCTCCCCTGGGCCCTCATCCCTTTGAGTTCCCAAAATTTGTACAACCCACATCTTTTCAAGGCAATTTGGCCCCCCAGATCTATTTCCAAAACATCATCTACCTCGTCATGTTCCCTTTCCCTCCATTCTAGCACCATCTTGTCATAGAAACATCAATTTTTGAGTTAGCAACCATAGAAAAACTCGTTTATGGACTTGTACGTGGGATAAATCATTCAACTTCGCATATAGGGTTGATTACATGCAGTCTGTATTTTACAAAGTCGCATATAACCTCACGTATATGCGACTTGATCAGTGGTAGCCCGCGTAAACCAAAATAAGCAATTTGCACCTTAATTAACTCAAATTTTGAAACCTAAATGAAAAATGTAATCCACTAGAAAGGAAGAGGAGGGGAAGAGGAATTACCTGGTCCAGATGGTCTCTAATTTCCTCACCCGACGCTCCAATAATCACCAGTTGAAGATCAACGGTAATTTGGTCCAATTTTCACTATTTGGGTAAAAAGTCAAAATGACATAGTAAATTTTGGTTTTGTTACTATTTATAACATTGTTTACCCACTTTCTATAGTTTCAAATCGTTTTTTCTCCCAATGGACTAATACAATAGTTAATTGAGTTGGTTTTTGTAGTTTTCACCAGGGATTCTTGCGGATTTCAACGTTATGTTGACCGTTCGTAACCACGGGCAGGTATTTTCGCTACCCAACATATAAGATAGGTATCCATTCCACCATGCACATTTGCATTGTCCTATAATTTTCACTCATATGCCTTAGGTACGAACCCATTTTTCGCAACACATAACCTTCCATTTTCTATAAGATGTGTTGTTATCAAGTGGTAGAGACTTACCAAACATGGGTACCCGAGTTAGATCCTCTGCTCCATTTGGTGCCCATGCAAAGATTTTTTCTGTAGGACCGAGAGTCCCTTATAGCTAATACATGACTCTATGTTGAGCCTCATTTCTCATTCATAAACATGCAGACCTATACCTAGAGGACTCCCAACTTAGTTTGATTTAATCTCTTTTCCGACTCATCTTCAAAAAGCGAAAATATTACCGAGTGAACTTGTCTCTTTCACACTCATAAATTGGATTTGAAAGGACATATATTTGGCACAATTTTATCCCTTTTTCATACCAACTAGACTACGATTATGAAAAAGGAAATTTTTTGGTGTTAAGTTGTGATTGCATCTCATTCCCTTGCTTGCAGTATGGATCCTATAGTCGGTTCTTGCTTTGCGTTATAAACCGTTTGCAATGTAGGAAGAAGTGGAATAATGCATCTATGTGATTTGAATGTATGCTAAGTGCGAGTAGAGTCTGTAAGTGCTTTGTACATGACTGTAAGAGACTTGCAGAGCTAAGTGCATGTCCTTGTAGCAGATTGTGGAGGGCTTAGTGCTGTAACACAAGGAAGAAGGATCTAGCGAGCTGTATAGATCTTCTTTCCTGTGCGGAGTAAGGGTTTTAATGGCTTTGTGCTTATAACCGATTGACTAAATACAATAAAGAAGAATATTTGGTGGACGTAGCCCCAGGGTGGGGGTGAACCACGTAAATGATGTGTTGCCTTGCTTTGTGCTTGTCTTAATGTGTTTATGTCTTCTTTTGCCAAGTGCTTTAAGATGATTAGATAGATCTACTTATTCTTAGTGCTAATGATATGTGAGAATATTAGATCTGATCCATATGAATGTGCTTAGTTATTGATCTGCTAGATCTGACCTATCTATTGATGCTAAGTGCTTAAGTACGTTATAACAGTGTGAGTGCTGCGAAGCCCTGCTTTATCAGCGAAGTGATTAATGATTATATATTGAGGAAATGACGGTGCTAAGTTCTTTATTAAGTAGTGCAATCACACATCTCTGTCCCATCTAACATTTCATACATGTGAGTCATGTAACCACCCCTGCCTCTACCTTGGGTGAGACTTCATCTTCTTCATAGCTGTTGCTGAAATGGCCACTAGTTAGGGCTTTGTTGGTGTGTTGTTGTAGCATTGAACCCTGGGTCCGCCCCTGTGCCAACATTACTCTTCCAGTCCCTATGGAGAACTTGATTGATGCCTCCTTCATCTCACAGTTTCATCATTGAGTTTATGTTGTTGGAGTCTTCCATATGTCTCATGCTCTTGTTCAAAGGATGTCTATCAACCTATGTCGACCATTCCTCAGAACTCTTGACTTTGCATGTCGGCCATAGCCTCAGTTTGTCTCAGAATCACATGATGTTGTAGCCCTATCACACACCCTGGCCCTAGTTTCATCATTTGTAGGTAACCTTAAACCCAACAGTCGACATTTCATCATTGGTCGCTCACTAGGTGGTTTCCCTTGTGTTCGAAGGCAAGACATCTATTCACACATTGGGATTCATGCAGTGTCTTGGATGCCATTAGCCTTATTGGTGGTTTCCTCTCCTTTGTCAGTTGTTTTCCTCATTGGTTTCTATTCAGAGGGTATTTTTTGTGTATCGCTTTCACTTTGCACACACAAAAGCCACACAGGGCCATTGGTTTGTGAACATTTTCTTCATCCGATTTCCTCCAAATAATGAAGCTCATGCTTTGTACCTCATGCTGAATGATGAGAGATGCCTTAATTCTCTCCTTTCAGTGGGTCTCCTTCGATTGACTTCAACTCATCTATTATGGAAACGAGACCTAGATTCCTATGAGTACCTTGAGGCTTGTAGTCAGTAGTGGCAGGTTTGCTCGCCATCGACAGTTGGGAATACATCAATGTCTCCTGATCGATGGATTCTTCAAGTGTTCGACCCTGACTCCTTTGTTCACACTTGTAAGAATGTACTCAGTTCCTTGATACCTACTTTCATCATCGGTAGGTCATCTCGTGTTTCTTAACGGTATACCTCAATGATTGGTAATCAAACAATGTCTCATAGTGTTTGACCTCAACTCCTTTATTCACACGATGTAGACTTGCACCTTTGGCGGATTGTGTAGAATACTTGAAGACATCAATATGTGGCCGCATCTTTCCTGAGTTGTTTCTTCCTTTTCATTGGACCAGTACCTATGTGACTTCAGTGATCATGGGAGATCAAATCGTACTCCATTGTATACAAATATCTTCAGATTGATTTTGAGACTGGTTCTACTGGGCCTTATTCGTGACTATGATAGCCTTTGGCATGTAACCACATTTGTATTTGCCTATTCATGGCCATGGACAATTGTTTGGTATATTTTCACATAGATCTGAAGTGTAATTCAAATTGGCAGCCATGTATGCAAATTTAGTATAGATTGTAATGGGCAACTAGTTCTTCTAGTTGGCTCCCCATCACTCCACTTCTGGGTTTTTATAATGCATTTCGTCCATCATAGATACTCCTCTGACCTCACACATTAGGGGGCATCTTCTATAGCAAGATTTGCCTCACCCTATGCAATCTTGCACAGAGGGCCTTTTTCCATTTCCCTATGCAAAATTTTCATCCGTTTTTGCAAATACCATAGCTAAAAATACATTTTTTCCACATATACACCTTGCCTACTATACAACATGCGTATATGTAGGTTGCACCACTACAAACTGTGTACATTGGGAAATGTGCCCAAAAATGAAAAATGGTGTCGGGTTTCCATGTCACGACAGGAGATCAATGATCCTTGGCCTTCCATATACTGGAAACGTTCTGACTCGACCCTTCAGTTCCATTTGAAGGATATAAATGGGACAATTCCGAGTTATGGAAAAGAGGAGAAAAAATTCAACTTTGAGAGAAAAGTTACTCTGGATAAATTATTCACTTCACATTGAGTCTGCATCCCTTTTTCCTTTAAGTGTGAACATAGTGTTCAACCCCCAAGCTCTTCCCTTATTGATTGAGAACTTCATTGTCTCTCTTCTATGAGCTTGCCTTTGGTGGAGGATTGAAGTGGTGGAGGCCTAGCTGGAAGGAACTTAGTTTTTCAGTTCCAAACTGTGCCGACACAGAAGTCTGTAACTTATTCACTTCTGTTGATCATATATTAATATAAATACTCTTTTCCTGTCCAATTGATAAATTGCAAATATTTTAATTATTATTCCATGGGCGTATTTGTTATGAATCTTAATGGATTATGCTATTGAATGTGATAACATAATTTATTATCACCATATGCTTGCTTTTATTGGTTGTTGAGGACTAGTTGCAGGTGTATTTCTTTGGGTCAAGTGCTCAACGGTGGACTTCATCGAACATCTGGACAAGGTAGGCCTTTTATCTTGTCTTGCTAGCATATTTGTTCAGATAGCATACTTGAGAATAGAGTTGATTTCTGCAGTCATTTCCGTCTGTTATGGTTTACCCCTAGCCATAGAAAGATTTTCCTCGTAACACAAGTGCATGATTTCCTACTCATCCTTGTCCTCATATGACCATAATAAAAACACACTAAACTAGAAAAAGAAAATTTTGACATGTTTTCGATAAATTTCTAAACTAGGCATGAAATCAATAGTCCAAGTAGAGAAAAATGAAAATGAAATGCATCTAAACTAAATGAGCAATCAAAATGAAAATGCAGGGAAATAAGATGACTTACCTACTTACCTGGGGTCCTGGGACCCTGAAGATTAATCCCCAAAGGTGTCAGGTGAAATCGTACAACCAGTGCAACCACATGATCATCGAACAGAGACATTTTCCCATGTGCTTAATCATGTGAAACAACAAATATAAGTCTAGCACATAGTAATCATGAGTATAAAAATGCATATAATCAATCATGAAATAAAACTCATGGAGATGGGTGGGAGGGAGGAAATCCTGCTGAAAAGAGAAACCACAATCTCGATCGTCCTAAAAATCTCGCTTGCAAGCATAGCCACAAGCCCGATCTATCCATCTCTAGAGTGGACTAGATGATGGCTCATATTCACCCTCACTTAGAATATTATTTCTCCCTGAAGGTTGAGAATGGACAAGAGATCTAAAGAAAACCCTATGATTTCCCAAACAAGAGGAAACAGGGTAAGGCACAACCTTAGAGGAAAAATCCTTTGTAGGACTAGGGAAATGTCTCTTCTTTGTTTGTAAATCCCTACCCAAAGTATCAACATGAAAGTAATTCCTTTTGGTAGTATGTACCTTGGATTTCTTTGGGCAAGAGATGACCTGGTGTCTATCAAAATCTGAGTATGGTGGTTGAAAATCATCCTAAAATTGCTATGTCAAGTCATCCTCGAAAGGATGGAACAAATATGTGATGATGTCACCATCACCATCCCAAACATATGATTCATATATGTACATAGACCAATCCTTTGTTTGAGGGATTCCCTCAACGTCATAAGTGGGATCTCCATCAAAGGTCAAAAGGATCATGTCCCATCCATGTTTTCCAATCTATATGAAAGTGTCAATATTTTGATTGATTGCATCTGAGGCCTCTTCACTTCTAGTATCATGCAACAAGTTGTCATCAATATCCTCGAAAGGGTCATAAATCATATTGTTCTCCTATTGATCTTCAACATGATAAGATTCATCAAGGTCTTCTTGGAATATTTCTTCATAAGCACGTTCTTCAAGCACCTCTTTATCTATGAGGACTTGGTCTTTGGAATATTCATGCAATAACTCTTTTACTTGGTTCATCATCTCTTCAATGACTTTATTAGTTGCTTTTTCTATTTCCATCTGCAAAATTTCCTTCCATGAGGGATGGAAGGGTGTTCATTGATTTCAAGGTGCCATAGTCCCATTTACTCGAAGAACACCTCAAAGGAGTTTCTAGGGGAGAGAAAGGCTTATCAAAGGATAAAATGGGAGAGTAGGGGAAAGGTGGGTTTTAGAAAGGTGGAGTCACCAAACAAACTTTAAAGAAGGTTTGTCAAAGGAAAAGGGTAGGTTCTTGGAGTGGAGTCACTAGGCAAGCTCGGGATGAAGGACTTGGGAAAGAGACTTGCCAAAAGTGTCATTTAGACCACAAAGAGGATTCAAAATCCTCCTCGGAAATGATGCCAAAATGTTATAGCACAAGTTGTAGGTTGGGAAAATCCCAACCCAACCACAAAATAAATTGCTACAACTTGGGAATCCTATACCCAATGTCACCTTGATGTAGGTCCCACACTTCAAGGGTAACTAAGTCACTCTAGGGAGGCGATCCTGATGACCCTAGGGGGAATGAGAAGGATGAAGGTAAGTGTACGAAGAATTCCTCCGGAAGGTCAAGTGATGAATAAAATTATTGGTTGGAAATGGTAAAAGAGAGGTAAATGGATACCAAGTGAAGAGATAGTTGCCACTGCACCTGTACCTTCCCGAAACATATGGAAATACACCTTGCAATGCTATGCGTTAGTATGGATCAGAAATTTAGGATTTCTGTCCCTAATTTGCAGCAGCGGATGACAGTTTATATCAGCATATAAAGTATCCAAAACAACATACAAATCACAAGATCAATTGGCAATATCATCAATGAATTTAGTAATCAATTATGACTTGAGCATAGCACTTTAAGATTGAATAAATAAATCTTTTATAAAATTATATTATGCAGTAAATTATCAGCCTTATGAATGTAGAATTAAATGACATGAAACATCTAAATAAACCATAGAAAAATCCCCAAAACTAGCCTAAATAATGCACCCTAGTTAGTGGAATTAGTGGCTAAAAAAGGGAGGAAAGTTAGGGGCTAGTTAGTGAGATATTAGCACCAAAGGTTAATGATTTTATGCAGCCTAATGGCTGTAGAAAACAAGATAGTGCAACAATGAGAAATTATGGAAAAAAAGGAACTCCCTAAGGGGATCAAAACCCCCAAGGAATCAAGATCATTATCCAAAAGAGAAAGCTTGTAAAGGTTGGAATTTCACGTTTGTCGAGGCAAATGTTTTGTATCTCCAATGCAAATTAAAATATGATTAGTGCCTTACTATTGGTTTTATGGGGTCAATGAAATATATGGATTGGCTAAGCACTTGGGTGTACGCCCTTGTAGTTCCCGAGTGTAGCTAAGTCAATCTAGGAGATGCCAAGAGGGTGTACGCCCTTGTACTTCTCTTGGAACAACCTTGAAAAATATATTTTAACTTGAGAAGCAAAACTTGGATTGAAATGTTTGATCCAAAAATCCCTAGGGGTGTAAGCCCTTTTACTTCCTAGGGTTTTCAAAACAAACCAAGATGACCATGGAGGGTGCACGCTCTTGTAGTTCTCCAAGACAACTTGCAAAAAATGATATTTCTTAAGCAACAAAATAAACCTTGGGGAGGGTGTATGCCCTTACACCCGTCCAAGGGTTCTAACCAACAATAATTATGGAAAAAAGCAGGACAAAAGACAATAAATGCATATTTTCCCTTACTAATTTCACAAAAAAGTTGGATCAAACCCTAATCTTCCAAGTTAAGTTCATCCACATGCATAAGAAAGAGTCTCCAAGCCTAGAGAATTAATTTTCACCATAAATAGAAAAGATAAACTATAACAATTGCAAAAGAGAGATGAATTGCTCCAAGAATAGAGAAAATTTTAGCTAAGTATCCTTCTCCACAAGGGAGAGCTATGATAAAAATGAGATCTTATGATCTCTATTTATACAAAATGTAGCTAACATAGTTTTCCACATACTTTAGGGTAAAACACAACATTGGGGGTTAACAACCCTAATATTTCCCCTTTTACAAAACAATATTAAACAATTCCTTTAAAATTTCACTTTTGCACAAATAAAAACCTAATTTAGAATGATGTCACCCCTTTAGGGGACATTTTTGGCATTAGGAGCAAGTCGTTAGTGTAGGAGGAGGGTGTCTAGGCTTGTCAAAGCCATGTTTCAAGCATCCAAATATATTCCTTCAAGGTCAAGACCTCAAACCCCTCAAAACTTCCAAGTTCCAAAGAATATCATCTCACCACCATGCCCTAGCCCCCAACACATGATGCCATGCTCAAGAAGAGGTCGTTTTTCCCCTCCTCGTAAAATCATTTGGCAAGTGAGGGTTGGGATATGTCGTCCAAGTCATCATTAAGGCCTTCCAAGTCTGATATTTCTCGTCTAGCATGCGGGCCCCTGGCATCCAACTTGTGGGCTTGTAGCCCCATGGAAGCCCAAGATAGGCTTGTTCTCCCAAAACTGTCCACCAACTAGGTCCTGCAAAGACAATGAGCACACCCTCCAAGGATATCAAGTCATAGCATCGTGATAAGTGAATCCAATCAATAAATAAGCCATCTAATCATGTGCATCAAATATCAATATATCAAACAATTAATAGATCAAAGACACTATGCGACTTGTCAAGCTTGAATATGGGAGGGTTGACGAGGTGTCCTATTGGGTAGATCTTTCCCTAGGTCAAGGAGATTTTCAAAGACATCCCTCTCTAATCCATGTAAAGTGGATAAAGTGGTTGGGGTCAAGACTCAATGGGAATAGGGCTCATGGCATATAAGGGGTTGTAGTGTCTCGTTCATGGGTTCCTTTGTAGAGGGTGTGTGGTACCTTTGTCTGCAATGCACTTTTTCCAATCCCATCAATTGCCTTTTATATTATTTTCTTTCAATATAGAATAAGGAGAGGTTGAAGGTCACTTCCCTGGCATGGTGACTAGATGATGGCAATGTCACCCAAAAACACCTAATCAAAATGAGAAGGTTGGCTCGTGATGAGACCTCCTATCTTTCAACCAACCTTTTAAGCATTCTTTATTATATTGTGGGTCTGATTTACTCAAATATAAGTGTTTTATTTCTTTATTAGGTGATCCCTGGGCAAAGCATCTGGAAGGTTTATACAAGGCTTTAATATTTTACCCGACATCAACCCCTTTGGGCCTTTAGCCCCTTCTTCCCAAAGGATGAGGGACAACCCCTTCTTGGGTCAATACACCCTAAAATCCCAAGAGATAAGGAAATGGAGGGGAATAATGATGGAAAGTGGTAAGTATGGTCAGGAATGGTACGATGGCTCATTAAGGGAGTTCCTAGTAGCAAACCCATTCCCAAAGAAGACCACTTACTAGGGAACAATGTCAACCACCAAGGTGAAGTAGGGAAAAATGAATAATTTCCAAGCATATATCATGAATTATAGAGCAATCTAAGATACAACATAATCAAATGGCTTAAAATCTAAATGATTCTCACCATAATACTGACTTGTACCTCATGGAACAAGGCCCACTGGATTCCGGAAGCCAACTAGTGTGGTCGATGTCATCTACAAACCTATGACCATATGTGGTGGTGAGTGGGTTTTCCATATGTGCAAAAGGGTATTTTTGGTCATGTAGTCTCTCAGAACTCCGTATATGCAACCTGAGGGCCTCGAGACATGATCTCATTAGTTACCCACAAAATGGGGATAACAAGGCCCATTTACCACAAGTACATCCTTATGATAATTATATCCTATCTCCCTTGGTCTGCAACCCAACCTAAGAGAAGGTCCAACCGATGCTTACTAGGGCCATTCACCACAGGTACACCCTTGTGGTTGAATGTATGCATGATGCTACCACACACTAAAGGAACACTAGCACCTCGAGTCTTATATCCTTTGAAGACTATGCCTGGGCCATTCACTACAGGTACACCCCTATGAGTAAATGTTTGTTTGATGTTGCCTCCTAGAGAATCATCAACACCTCGAGTAGTCTATCCTTCGAAGACTATGCCATGACCAATCCCAGGAGAATTTATGCACGATGCTTCCCAAACATCAATAACATCATTAAAGTTCATGGCCAACATCTAATTGTAAATATTTTTTGACTATTTCTACAACATTGACATCATTAACATTGGAATAATTGGAATGATGAGTAGTTAAAGTGTTATAATCTTCAAAATCATCAAAACTATCATTGAAATTTGCATAATTGGAACTAACATCACCAATCAAGCATGGAATTTGTCATTCTATGGAACATTTTCTCTATTTCAAAACATATTTGACAGATCATCACAATTTTAATAAGATTAACGTTCTAGGAATTAAAATAATCAAATTGTCCATTTGAAATCTATAAGTTTAGTTAGCCTCTATAAATCACTAATAGGTGTACTTTAGTATGTATTGTAGCACATGGTTTGCATACTTTTTTTCCTAATTTCATTCACGGAGTAGTGTTAACAGGCGTTTATGACACACCGTCAACTGGAAGGGAAGATCCAAACTAGGGTTGTCTATTTAACCCAAGTTGTTTGGTATAATATACCCTGATGGGTTTTATGGCTCTGTTAGCCAACTAGGATCCTAAAAACACTAAAGGATGTGAACTAACTAAAGATACAATTCTGACAATCAACGCTTTACTTACAAATGCTTAACTAACGGTGTTTATGTACAATAGTTATATACAATTTACAAGGTTTAAGCAAAGCCTTGTGCAAATAATTGGTTTTAAGATAAATGGATCTAACAAAATTAAATATAACAGAATTATTCTAATACTTTAAATACCAAACTAATAAACAATGAACGAATATGATTGTAAATAATATAACGAAAATAGACAAAGCAAATTAACGTTTAAATAATGCAACCTGTATCCATTCATATATAAACAAATTAAACAAATAATACACTAACTAATCTCTAACTGATCAACAGAAATAAACTAAATTCATCCCTCTGCATTTGTGTGAGCTCTTGTTGTCCTGTATCCAGTGTAAACCTATGACAAAAACAAGCATGATACTTCCTGAAATAACTCAAGGAAGTGTTCTATATTATGGAGTGAGTTTATAAAGACAAAAAGACAAATAATTATATATCATGTGACCTTGAAATATCCAATAACTGAAAATGAAAGAAATTCCAATTCTCAGGAATGGTGTTACCATCTATCTAGCATCAAACGTAAACACAAAATACTTAATAGATGAACAGTCACAGATATACATTGAACCAAAAGATAATGAACAACATAAAGAAGAGAATGATATAAAATATTATGCGAAGAACAAAATAAAGATAATTCGACAAAGATAACATTTCACATCAAGAAATTACATGAGAAGACAATGAAAAAACACTGCACAATCTACACAGGAAGAAAGCCAAAGAGTAAACTACTTTCTCATATAGTTTCAACAAAATATGTTCATCATATGGTCCAGGAAAAAATTTCCCTTAATCACAAGGCAACATAGCTATTTAAACATGTTTATGATCTGTCACCTCCTATCATGCAAGATAGAGGCAGATCTCTTAAAATATTTTTTTACTAAAATAAAGTAACAAAAAGATAATCATGTTGGAGTCTTTTAATAAAAAATATTTATATTAATAAACATTGTTTTTTCAAAATAGGAAATCACTAGTCCACTAAACACTCAACCCATGAATCATTTCCTTAATCATAGGACATCAATCTGCAACTCGCCTAAAAGAATAAAAACGAAATCAAAATTAGAGAATAATCAAAATAAATAATTTCAAAAGACAAGCTACATAATATTTCAATTTTGTAGCTAGTCTAAAATAATAAAAATACAATCAAAATGAATCTACCTATCATTTATCAAACATAATCAAATCATAAAATACAAACAAACTATTTACCAATTCAGAAATTTGAAAGAGAGGCATCAGACATGTCTGAATTTATAATGGTATTGAAATTGGTCGAATTTTTAATGATCGCATTCCTAGATCACTTAATACGCTTGTTAGCCATGTGTGCGTTTGATCGAACGCATGCTCTGAGCTCATCATTCTCCCTCTCAAGCATTGAATTCTGAGTGACCATTTGGTTCAATTTCACCTGTAGGTAGGGGACATCCCGATAATACCTTTCGATCCAATCAAAAACATTCTCTCAATGCACTGGTTCTATGCTAGGCAAAGCCCAAGTCTGATCTGTAGAGGGTAATTTATCCTGTTCCAGGATTCGTTTTAGATCATGTTGAATCCCTGAAAAACCTTCCTGTTTCTTTAAGAAAGGGGGAAGATTCGATACGAAATCGAATTGTGGTGTATCGATATCGATATCTTCCCCAGGGATCTGGTCATCGACCTTGTAAATGTGTTGAAACTGCACAGAATAGATCTAGCTAAACAATAATACACACATTTGCAGAGAGAATTGGAGAAAGAAGAAAGACATAAAGAATGAAGGAATTCTCATTAACCGTTGTGAATAATGAATAATTTACACATCATATACTCTGTATAGCTCAATGAGTGCACACTGGAGGAGAACCAATGCACCATAGTGGTGGTCTAGAGTGATTTGGACACACACCAATAGTTACGGGAGTGAACTTCCACCTAGTCTAGTCTCTCAGGCAGTTACTGGAGTGAACTGCCACCTAGTTGATTTAACTAGTCAACTAGTCTTCAGTTAACTGACTGAACAAAGAGTAGTGAGGAGTTAACTTAGGGAATCAAGGCTAATACACTAGTCTGGTGATCATACCAAGGCAAGTTTGAATTATCATGGTGATTATCCCAATGTTGCATGGTGACAAAACCAATGTAGTATCTAAACTCAACTCAACTAGTCAAACTGAAGTGTCAACTGAAAGATAATATTCTCCAGGTGGAATATTCTCCCCTAAAATATAGGAGACTGGATAATGACTAATTATGACTAATAAACAAGGAAAAAACTTAGGAAAAATAAATCCTAGGTGTGTGTGAAGTAACTCCAACACCCCCCCTGAACATCACTATGGTGAAAATAAAGAATGGGTTCCGACAACGAGGCCATGTTAGGTACCCAAATATGAAAGATACACTGAAATAAAGTGAGGAAAGAGGGAAAACCTCATGGGAAAACCCCCCTCAAGATACAATGTATGTAAAAAGAAGAACTGCAGTTTCTAGGCAATTGTGTCCTTCATTCCAAGACGACTTCACAGAGAATGGAACTTCTGCTCAGTGAAGGTCTTGGTGAAGATGTTTGTTGTCTATTTTGTTGAAGGACATAAATGTAGGTCGATGATCCCCTCGTGTAATAAGTCCAAGATGTAGTGCATGTGGATCTTGATGTGCTTTGTCTGCTGCCTCTGAAATAGATCTATGTGAAACTTCAAAGTGCTCTGGTTGTCACACTAGATGATGATCGACCGATGAAACTAAATGCCCAACTCAGTGAGAAAATGTTGTAATCACATAGCCTGAATGATTATGTTAACTACCCCTCTGTACTTTGCCTCGACTGAATATAGAGAAATCGTAGCTTGCTTCTTTCTTGACCAATAGATAGGCCCATAACCAATACTGAGTGAGTAACCAGATGTGGACTTGTGATCAGTGTTATCGCTAGCCCAGTCGGAATCAGTAAACCCGATGAGATCTAATGCAGAGTCTGTTTCATAATGAATCCCAAAGGTGATGGTGCCCTAAACGTATCAAAGGATATGCTTTGCATCTTTCCAATGTAGCTCATGCGACTCCTACATGAACCTGGAAACTGTGCCAACTGCATATGAGAGGTCTGGTCTGGAGTGTGTGAGATAAAAAAAATTCCCTGCTAGTTGTTTTTACAATGTGTTGTCAACCAATGGAGTCTCCCCAAAATCCTCAAGTTTGACTCCTGATAGGAAAGGAGTGAGAGTAGACTTACAGTCTGTCATGTGAAATCTCTCAAGGAGATCTCGTGCATACTTGGCCTGAGACAGTTTGATTCCTAATGCATCCTGACTGATCTTGAGTCCAGGGAAGAAGTGTAGCGGACCCATGTCCATCATCAAAAACCTATCATGCAGAATCCTCTTGGCTGCAACAATCGCTGAAGTCGAGCACCCGGTGATCAACAAATCATTGACATACAAAACTATAAGTAGAAGTGAATCAATCGTCTTGAGCATGTAGACATTTGGGTCTGATTTACAACGTACAAAGTTCTGTGACAATAGGTAGGAATCCATCTTGGCATACCATGCCCTCAGAGCCTGCTTGAGGGCATAAAGTGACTTCTTCAGTCGACATACCAAAGATGAGTCCTGTATAAATCCCCGGGGCTACTCCATGTAGATCTCCTCAGAGATATCACCATGAAGAAATTCATTCTTCACGTCCATCTGATGGACTTCCCATCCCTTGGCTACCACAATGGAAAGTGCCAATCATATGGAATCCATATTCTCTACTGGAGCTAAGGTCTCATCATAGTCAATACCATGAACCTACTGAAATCCTTTGGCGACAAGCCTGGATTTGTATCTGTTGATTTGTCCATCTGCTACATTATTGGTTTTGTAGACCCATCTGCATCTAACAAGTTTCCTCCCAGAAGGAAGGGGAAATAGATCCCAAGTCTGGTTCTCGAGAAGGGAGTTGTACTCCTCCTGCATGGAATATTCCCAAAAGGGATTTCCAGCAACCTCGCCATGAGACTGTGGATCTGAAGACTGAACCAAGAAAATATGCCTGGAAGGAAATGGTTCAGTGGAAGTGAGTGCAACAGGAGGCTTCTCAAAATCAGATCGAGTCCCCATAGTATCGGTTGGATCACCAATGAGATCCCATGCATCCTGAAGAGTAGTCTGTGCCCACTTGGGCCTCTTCTCTGGCTCTGCAAATACATCTATATGCTCTGACTCTGCATCTGAATGTACTGACTCTAAATCTAAATCATCTGAGTCCTCTGAATCAGAACTCTCGTTTGAAGAAGATTCTACATGTGCATTCTCATCATCTCGGATAGTTAGAAGACTGAAGGTGTCTGCATGCGACTGCTGAGGTACATGAGAGACACTTTCCTCGAATTGGAAACTATGCTCAATGATGCGCTGGTCTGAGGAAAGATCAATAAGCTGATATCCATTCACATTGTCAGGGTATCCAACAAAAATTCACTCAGTTCTCTGTGTATCAAGTGACTTCCTCTTTTCAGAGGTAATCATGGCCCATGCACGTGAACCGAAAATGCGAAAGTGGGTCACTTTCGGTTTGAGGCCACTCCAAGCCTCATAGGTGGTCTTGTCCTTGACAGATCTATGGGGAGATCTGTTTTGGATGTATTTTGCATAATTAAGTTCTTCGGCCCATAGTCTCTGTGGTAGTGACTTTGCATGCAAGATGCCATCTCCTTTAGAGATCTGTTTTTCCGCTCAGCAACTCCGTTTTGCTGTGGAGTATAGGGAACTATGTGTTGCAAATGAATCCCTACCTCATGGAGAATATTATGGATCTCATGATTTACATACTCTCCCCCATTATCAATTCAGAGGAATTTGATCTTCTTTCTGAACTGTGTCTCAACCAAGGCTTTGAAATATTTGAGGTGTTGAAAGACCTCGAATTTTTTCCTGAGAAAGTAGATCCAAGTAAAACATGAGAAATCATCAACAAAAATGAGAACAAACCTCTCTTTGTTGATGGATGGATGCGGAAAAGCACCCATAAGGTCACTGTGAATCAGATCTAAAGGAGAAGAAGCTCGATGAGACTTTCCTTTGTCAAATTTCTCTTGAGTGTGTTTTCTGAAAACACATCCCTCACATACTCCATTGGAGAAATGGATGTCTGGTAGACCATCAACCAATATTTCCTTGCTAAGTTGTTGCATGTATCTGAAATTCAAATGTCCAAAACTTTTGTGCCATATCGTACTACTTTCATCAGCATGAGTAAGCAGTAAAGAAGAATCAGGTTCATTGAATTCAGAAAATGTATACAATCTAGAATGATGATTTACCTCACCGGTAGCAACCCTCGAGTTGGTTTTCATGTCGTATATTGTTAAGAACCAAATATCAATATAGCATAGAAAAACCTCAAAAAAAGTAATCAACGCCTTGAAAAAGAGATAATTTCAGATAATAAGCCTCTTCGAGGGGGCAACCTCCTTTTACCCCACTTAAATGTTCAAGTACAAGATGATTCAA
>ML825255.1:18659-40744 GCA_009831015.1 Picea engelmannii | reverse complement strand
TTCCTTTTAACATTAGGGCCGACCTGACACTTTCTTATTTTGTAATTCTTTTCTTTAATTATCTTCAGGGCCTACACGTACTTCCTTCTTCAATTCACTTTGTCATCTTCAAAAATTCATTTCTCCTCAACCATGAGGATCCACGTGACGTGCCACATACCACCGGAAACAACATGATGTACATTATCCATCCATGGGTGTTGTATCTGCATGTGCATTTTCCTTCATGTCCAAATACCTTCATCAATCTTGTGGTCCGAAACCCATGACTAGGGTTGACACCAATGACAACAACCAATCTTCCAACAAAGCCACGAGGTCGTCCATGGTGTTGTAATGTGAGAGGAGATCCTGTGAGCCATTCATCTTGATCCTCACCATAGGCGCCATCGATTTGGTTACACAAAACTAGCAGGAGTAGAAAAGGGTGGGGTGTCTTCAAAAACACATGAAATAGAGGATGAGCTCTGCATATTCAAAGGAGAGTCGATACCTAAGTATTTGGGATAAATCCACCATAGAGGCCATTTGGAATGTTGATTGGATGATAAACCATAGGATGCGCAGAACGAAAACCACCTTGTCAAATGCATGTCAAACCCAGAAACAAAAACTTACCACCTGAAGCAATGAATGCATGCTTTCATTTGCAGGACAAAGGAGTAATGTTTGAATGAATGATTGTCAGTCTTGTACTAGAACGACGAGACTATGATATGACTAGAAGGGATAGGATTCATATTTCAAAAATACACCAAAGTTTTGTTTGATGCACGATCATGTATATGGTAATGTGAAAATAAAAGTAATCAAGGAATAGAATGCCTAAGGCATAACCCCAAGGTTGATAACTCATACGCTAATGGTAATGGAGTAACCCATAATATGATAGGTTGAAAAGATTTTAAGGTTCTTAAAATTATTTAGATGCCCTTAGGTGTTATCCAATTTATAAAGGAAAGTGCACAAATTGTATGATGCATCCAAACTAGAGCTTGTTCTAATTTCATACTTACAGTCATGAAATTGAACAAGAGAAATGAAAGGTTAAAATAAATGAAATCATACACACAACTAATCAAACTAATCTCTTCAAAACCAAAAGATGATAGAAATCTTTGCAAATAGAAGGAGGCAGCTACAAAAAAAATTATCCCACTGAGATGGTATTTTATAATGATAAAATCGACATTAATATTTGGCTGCCAACAATGGCGACACGTTGGGAGAAGCAGTTATCTCTGCATCATCAAAACTTTATATCAAGGAACAAATAACTCAAATAGTTATTAGAAACAATTAAAAGACATATCAAACATTTTGACATCAACTCAAAAAAATAACACAGTCATATTATTGGATAAAGTTATGTCCAAAAATTGTAATCCGACATCTTGTTTCGATCAAAGGGGTAACGATATTTATACAAGTAACTCCAATACTGTTGATAGGGCCATTGTTTCCAGCAGACATCTATAGCCTCGACAGGGATGTCATTTAACCCACTCTAGTACTTCTATCCCATCCAAGAGTCGTCCATCTATGATAAAATTATCTTGACATCTAATCAATTGAAAAACATACCTGAGGATCTTCAGACCAGACATTGCTTCAGTACCCTGACAAAGTTGTATTGGTATCATGTGTGCATTTTCTCGTTGCCAACAGACTTGTTCAGTATCCTGGTGGGTTTACACACAATTCCCACACACTACAGTGCTTCCAAATCTCTAAAATTGTTTGTAAAATGTTTAGAAACTTCATGATAACAAGAGAGTGGGGTGATACTGAAGATTTCACAGCTAGACAATGATAGGATCGATCTTTTTAGAATTCATTTTTCATTCTTTGAGAACTGATAACTTTCATCATAATTTGGACGTTTTAGATTTAAGTCAAGAAATCATCTCTAGGATGGGGAAGCGATATGAGTTGTTTTCATTAAAATAGGGATGACGTGAGAGGTTTGTTTAAAGATAATCGTGTTTCCCTGATATTTCAATGAAAACTGGGAACAATGAATGGACAAAGGCTTACCGTAATTGATCTGAGTTTGGAACTTAATGTGCAAATGCTTTGAACTGTTATCAATTGTTGCTAATGAAAGATCCAATTCCCTTCAATCCAATTCCCTTCAATAGTGAATGATGATTCATAAATAATTATTAGGAAAAAAAAAACTAACTAAATAAAACAAAATAAAACGCAAGCTAAAACTATTTACAAGGGAGCAAAACTGATTTTCTCAGGAGAAGTATTTTTTTAGAGACTGACCATTCACTGGAAAAGTGTCTGGTTGTCCCTCTAAGTTGTGCAACTAAAAAGAACTAGGACCCAATTTTTTCAGAAATGACAAAAGGCCCCAGCCACAGGTTTTGAAACTTGGTATGTTCTCCTTTATTCTTGTGCACTTTGTCCCATTTGAGGATCAAATCCCCTACATTAAAATTTATTTTAGAGGACGAACTTGTATCGAACCATCTCTGTACAATTTGTTGATGTTGATGCAATTTATGTTTTGCTTGTGTCCTTACTTCTTCCAATTTCAATACAACATTTATCCGATTCTCTAAAGGGGGGCATTCGTCTTCCTAAACTTTCTGCGACAATTGTAGTGAAGGGAGAAATACATGTGGATGAAGGATGGCTTCTCTTTCTTAAACAAGGAAGAAGGGAGAATTACCAATGGAAGCTTTTGGAGTTATTCTATCAGCCCAAAGTGCCTTGTACAACACATTATGCCATTTTTTGTGGTTTTCTGACACTATTCTCTTTATTATCTTGATCAGATTCTTATTTGTTGATTCATCCAAAATGTTCCCTTGAGGGTAATAGATGGAAAATTATTTTAGTTTAATCCCTTCTTCTAAAGAAAATACATTCATATCCAGGGAAGAAAAATAAGAAGCATTGTCGAAAACCAAACATTCAGGAATTCTGAAATGTGCGATAATATGAGAGTTTAGAAATGAAACTTCCTGATTCGTATTGACTACTTTTAATGGTAAGACTTTAGACCATCTCGTAAAATAATATGTTGTCATGAGAATATACTTATGCTGGTGTGAGGAAGGAGGATTAATTGGTCCTATAATATCTAGGTCCCACTGCTGAAAAGGTGTGTCTACCATGACAAACTGCAAAGGAAAAGAAACTTTTTTCACCCGTCCTACAACCTTTTGATAGACTATACATGATGGGTGTTGTATATGCAATAAAAACACACTAAAAACCCTCAATTAAATTGTCAAACTGGGGTAAGTAAACTTAGAGTTGTAGCAAAATATATGCCAAAGGTAGAAGGGTTGGTAGGAGTATAGTCTAACTAAGGAAGGTAGCTATCTAAGGCTAATCTACTCAAGCAAAGCTATCTAATGAGCAAACCCTACTAAGCAAATTGAAACTATGTAACCTAAGTACTTTTGGGCCAAGGATCAATGGATATTCCTAAGAAAGCAAGTCAAAAACCCTATTCAAATCAAACTAGTTCAACAATAAGCAAAGGAAAACTACTAAGCATAATAATGAGCAACTAACAAAAGCAAATTATTTTAACTTGCCAACCTATATTCAATGAGCAACTACCCTATGAAAGAAAATAAATAAACAAGCAATCAAAAACACCTATCTAACCTATTAAAGCAAATAGACAAGCAAGCAAAGACACATAATTAACCTACTAAAGAAAAAGACAACTATCTAACCTACTAAAGAAAATAGACAAGTAAGCAAAGGCAACTAACTACTGCAAGTAATCAAAGTAAAACTTCTCATTAAACAACTATCTAGCCTAAGAGGAAAGTGGACTAAATGATCAATGAAAAACTATTTCTAATGCATGAAAGGAAATCTAAGAGGCAACTGGACTAAATGCTCAATGCAAAACTATTTCTAATGCATGAAAGGAAATCTATTTTATTGAAAGCAAGAAGAACTACCAATTAATGCTTAATCTATAATAAGAAAACTACTATCTAATCTATCAAAGAAAAGTCTATCTATCCTATAGTAGCAATAAAACTTTATTCTAATCTATGAAAGCAAGAAACTATATCTATGAAAGAAAGAAAACTATCTCTTCTAATCTACGAAAGCAAGAAACTATCTTTAATCTACAAAAATAGGAAAACTATCTTTTAACCTATGACAATTCAAATATAATGTTGGTGGTTGTGTGAATGTCTTTGGTGTCGGATGATATCTCGATGGCACTTGACAACAAAGGAAAATTCCAGTGGTATAAGCTCAACACTAATCTCAATGGAAAAGTGAAAGGTATGGATTAAACAATCCAATGAGACTTTAGCCATGACAAAACAATGTTAAATACCTTGCATATTCATATATAAACCATCAACAACATAACGAGATCATCATTATACTTCTATACTACATAAGCAAAACTAGATTCAACCATTAACTAAGAAATATAATTGCAAGTTAATTCTAGGAAAGGAAATTACATAAAATGAAAACTATACTATATCTATTCTAACAATTCAAACTGCAATAAAGAAGTGATTAAAAACATAAAGTAAGACATGACATTAAAAAGCAAACTAATGACTACATTAACCAACAACTAAGTAAACAAAATCTATATAAAACTGAAATTAACTCTATCCATCCATCAAATCCTTATCAAAGAAAACCCAAATTAAAACTTTGTTCTATTCTATTTAAAACTCTATTTAAAACTTGACTATAAAATCATAAAAGAAAGCATAATATAATATCTAATTACACTTGGGGTTAGTCTAGGGATTTTCAAATCCATTCCTAATCTACAATATCAATACATGTTAACACATCTCATCATTCTAACCTGCAAAAGAGAATAAAAAACAATTAAACTACAACAAACTAATTAAGACAATAAAAATATGCATGTACAGAAAAATAAAGAAAACAATTAAATCATAAAATGCATGAACAACATAAAGATAGTTACCAGATTGTTGGTGGGCCCCCCATCAAGTCGTGGTCACTCCCTAAAAGCACACCACGAGCTCAGCAAAATGAATTCACCATTAAAATGCAGAAACACAGTTTTATACAATTCTGGCAATTGAAAAATGCAAAAACAGAGCCAAAATCGTTTTTGGCTCTAACACATGACTTCTTCTACTGCTTAACAATTATATGACCATCACGGTGGTATTTATAATGTTTACAGACCAAGTCATCGATCACAGGAGGTTCAAACCACTTCTAAAATTGGCAAATTTCATTAATGGTGCCCTAAACGCTGAAACAGAGCGAGCCAATAATCACCCACCATAACAACCCAAAATTGAGTTGTCAAGAGTTCAGTAGCTGGAGGGGATAAGGATGAACAAAACCCACGTTCCTGATTTTCCCATCACTGGCCGCCAATACCATAACAGCCAAGTCACCCTCCGTTTTTGTGCAATATGCAGTGCTGGAAGGAGTGTCGGATCGGGTCCGGAACGAGTGCTGGAATGAGTGTTGAAAGCAAAAACATAGTGCATTTTTGCCCAGTAACATCAAAAAACATGAATCAGATCCTTGGAAGCGTGAAAACATGATAAATTATGCTCGATACAATCATTAAACATGAATCATACGTACCCTATGTCGATAATACAATTTTATCATAAAATTATTCAAAAAGCTCCTTCAAAAGATGAAAAACACATATGTACATGTGGAAAAAGTGCATAATAACCGTCATAAAAGTGATCATATCTCGGGCCCAACATTACCCCCACACCTAAGATTTTGCAGGTCCCACTACAAACAAAAAGAAATTTCCCTTTATGACTAAATTTGCGAAGGAGGGGGTGGATTAGCTTTAGAAGATTCTCCCTCTTGCCCAGGGGATTTTGACTTAGGATTTTTGTGGTGTTTTAATTGCATCCAGAGACTATTATTGGTGGTAGTAATATCATCAACCTAACGCTGTAGAAATTTCATCTTGGCTTGTAGGACAACGTTGTTATGGTGTAAATGACAACTCAATGTTTCATGCTCTCTAAGTTTAAACTGGAGGGTTTGGAGTTTTTGGAGGCTCCTGATGACATGTGAGGAAGCATTAAGATGTATATTATACCCTCTATCCTTTAAACCATGCAAAACAACAATCTTTCCTCTGCAAAATTAGTTCCAAAGTGACTTCCCATAAGCGCAACAATTATGGCCTAGCGAACTTGTGAAAAATAGGTATCAACGTGACACCTGTAACTACAAGAAAGTAAAACTTGTGTAACAAATGAGAGAGGTTTTTGTTTTTAAATATTTCCTTGAAAAAACCCTCTCTTTGTTTTCAAAAATTCACTTTCAGTTGATAGGAAAACACGCCAAGAAAACATGACAAACAGGAAAAATAGAGTGTTTTATTTCCTGAAAACTAGGCCTCTAAGAGAATTGCATATATCCAAAACCATAATGTGTATTTAGAAACTGAGAGAGGTTATTGTTTTTTAATATGTCCTTGATAAAAACCTCTATTTTTTTTCAAAAATTCACTTCTAGTTGTTAGGAAAACACGAAAAGAAAATATGACTAAAACAGGAAAAAAACAGAGTGTTTTATTTTCTAAAAGCATAGGCCTATAAGATGATAGAATATATCCCAAACCATAAAGTATATTCAAAACCTGAGAGAGGTTATTGTGTTTTGGTATGTTATTAACAAAAACCTCCTCCGGGTTTCAAAATTACTTTCCCATTTGTTCATAATCCCAGCTTGAAGTTGGTTACTCAAAACTTGCAGAAGCGCAACGTGTTCTTTGATAGGAATTTTGGAGGCCTTCCCAGAGGATTGTTGGGATGAAAGTGGTATGGGTGTAAATTTTATGATGTCTTCTACACAATGGAACCATCACGCACTATAAATTCCTTCTCTAACCCTATGAAAAACTGACTTGAAGTCAAATTGTCCAAATGTGCAGAAACCCTCCTATAGTGACTGTATTTGGGGGATTTCTCTCAAACAATAACACATGTGCATAAAATGAATGAGGTTTTTGTTTCTTGGTCTATTATTGAAAAAAACCTCTTTCACGTTTATCAAATTCATCTTCCTTGATTCAGAAACCAATTTTTAAGTAGAACTTTGACCAAGACAATCATTTGAAAATTGATGACAAGGAATGATGACATGACCATGATGAAAATTTATGACCTTGGATGATTGGAGAGAGTAGTAATGGTATCTAGACACACCAATGACAATTTTACAACCAATATATGTCAAATTTTATTTGATAAGTTTATTTTGAAAATATAACAATTTGACCTAATAACCCTATCAATCACATGAAAGAGTAAATTTGATCACTAGTGACTGACAAAACTAACAGATACTAACAAAAGGATTGGTTTGTACTAGTAGGCATGGTGAACAGGAGAATTTTTATTGTCTGTCATCAATATGTAACAATTCAAACAACTAATCCTCTTTTCATAAGCTTGGAATACAAATGACAGTAAGTATTTAGCAGTTGTAATTGCTTTGTATTTATCACAAAGAGTAGTTAAGTATAAGCAATCTTCTATAGCATAAACATAAAAATGCACAGGAGCTTATAAAACACACAATGATGTCAGCAGTATATAATTTAGCATACCAATACAAACAACTGCTGATATAATATCCCAAGACTTTGTAAAAACACAGTATGACAAAATTTTGACAGAAATCCTACTTGCTCTTCTCATGGGTTTGCTATACAAATGGGCAATGCTTAGCATTTTTATCTCAGGAAACTCCCCCCAGACCGAAGATATGGCACGTCCTCGTGCCATAAATTAGCAATAGGCTTCTTGGTCTTTACTATTTTTAGAGGGGGGTTAGTAATAGGCTTCTTGGACTTTTGGTCCAATAAAGGAATAGCTTGAGAACGAGGGTTTGGGTGGAGTAACAATCCCTAGATCAAGAGTCTTCTTTCTAGTCTTGATTGTAAGATGAGGGTTTGTAAATTGGTAAATGAACTCATCCCACGTTTTCTCCTGTTTTCCAACTCGACTAAGACAAGTATTTTGATAAGTCTGTGGTGAAATAGTTTGTTATGGGGATTGGTTACATCCTTCCTCACTTGGGAAGACATATTCTCAAGACTTTTTAAGAAGTAAAAGGGAAAGTTACAATGGATTATTGAACTAAAAGTGAGCTAATAATCGAAATTGACAGGCTTTAAAGACGAAATATCTACCTTCACATGTAATCAATCTGGTGATGACTATGAGAGGGTTGATTAGCTCCTCTTTTATCCACTCCTTGGGGTATCCCTTAGCTCCAGAGATGTTCTGAAATTCGGTTTTGAAAACCCTGTTATAGCTTGATCTTGGCAACTAGTGGTGTTTAAATCAGCGGTCTCCAACTCTTGGGATATTTGTGGCTGAGGCAATTGATTCCTCAGAGGCCACAAACATAGTGAATAGGATTTGAGACAGGCTAAGAGTGTTCCATTGTTGTTGATTTTTCCACCATGCTCACTCAATCCACTTGCATATAACATGTAATGTCAAACCTACAATGAACATTATGTAATAAAAATGTAATGTCAAAGCTACAATGAACATCCTGTAACAAAAAATAAACCAACAGAGTGGTCTATTAAGGACATATACAACAATTTATAGCACCCAGGAGTTTATCACTTCAAGATAAAATGATTGCTGATGTGATAACCTGTATCATGAAAATAATACAAAATATTTACAAATATTTACCTCTTCTAGGCAATGTTATCATTTGTCAACTCATGAACTCCTCCCCCACACCTAAGTATTATGACACCTCACAATATAAAATATAGGAAACCAGTTAGTTCTCCCAATAGCCAAAGATTTACAACTTGTTAAGTGTAGAGATAAATTTCACAGATTGGTCTGACGAGATGGTTAAAAGATCACCCCACCTATAGGATAAGAGATCCTATATATAGATAAGAAGAGGTAGGCAAGAGAGTTTCAAGATAGTCTCAGAGTTAATTCCCAATGGAAAGTTTATGGAGTTCATTAACCTTATCTTAACCATACTTACTTCATGTCATCTTTGTCTACAAGTAATGACGTACATCAGGACAAGTTTAATTTTTTTTTTATTTGTTTTTGTCAGATTATCATCCTCGCTAGGTAGAATGCCCCGCTGCCAGCAAACCTATTCAGTACTCCGACGGGTTTACCTAGTCATACCATAGGCCAATACCCGCTGCCAGTAGACCTATTCAGTATCCCGACGGGTTAGCCTCTTACACCCTCAGAGACTGGCCCTCCATCTTTTAAGATTTTAGTATAAGATTGATTTATGCAAGAAGATGGGGGGGACATCTTTGAAAACAACTTTTTATTTCTTTTTATTGGGATGGTATTTATGTTAGAGGATGAATTTTTGTTATATATATTATTTAGTGATTGTCCTGATGTAATGGGTACTTAAGCGGACGTGGCCTATCTAGAGATATGATATAATCAAGCTATTTAGTGTGTAGTGGATGGTACCATTGAGAAAGAACAGAAAGGTATCTCTAGGCTCAACTCACTTTCTTATTTTCTAAATTATTGTGATGTTTCCATGACTAACCGCTAATCATACCTCCCTGTTACTCTTTAATAAAGATACTTTACTCACTTACTTAGGTTTCTTGAGAAAATTGTATGAGAGAACTCTAAGCTTGATGGTTACAGTGTTACTTCCTTATATAGTGGTGAAGGTTCAAGAGCAACTACTATTTAATATGCCTTGAGAAAAAGAAGATGAAAGTCTTTGCAAAAACATGGCTAATTACAACAAGTCATTATTCATTTGATGCTTAGCAGACAACAAGGTTCAAGTATAGCAATGTTTCGAAGACAAATCATTCTTTTATATTTCCTTGAAACTGTCTACTCCTGGTGAAATAAATACCTACAGAAGTCTCAAACACACTCTAAAATATCAAAGATTAATGAGATCAAGTCACTGGAACATGTATCTCATTGTTATTTTATTAAAATAAAATGTAAAATGAGGTTGCATTAGACTCTAAGTTAAACTAACAACATGCAGCTTTTATTTACTATCCTACCCTACCTAAAAAGAAAGGGAAAATCTTTATTCAAGTGTAAGAACTCTTCCAATGTAACCATGTGCGGAGCAAGATAAGAAACATACTCATATCCATGTATGAAAAAGTTGTCGCAATGATTACTTGGATATGAAGAACCAACCAACCTACTTGTTTGGGCATCAAAAGGTGTTGAAGAATAGAATAGTATTGTGGCTTGATGACCTCTTGAAACCAAATTTCAATGTAATCTTGATGTTCATTAACAGTAATTTCTATGCTCTCCTTCATCATGTTGTGCATATCATTTTCTTCTTGATGTTTGATTTTTGAAGTACATAAAGGATTTGTTGAGATGGATGTTGAGAACTCCTCAATCTTAGGTCTTAATGATTGCTCTCCACTAGATGTAGTCCATAATTTTTCAGCTTCCTTCGCATTTTGGCAAGGAAAGTCATTTTTTAGCTAATGACCTTGATTCTTCTAATATTTTTGGAGAGGTAGACAAGTTCTTGGCTATTGTCAAGATGCATTCTTCCTGAAAAGAAGAAATCCCAACTGTCGCTAGAATTTGAGAAATTTCCCTCGGGCTAATGGTTTCTTCTGAATTCATCTTTCCATTTGATAAAACTTGGTGCACACAAAGATGATGTCCACAAAGTTAGGATCTCCTGATGGTGGTAAGAAAACAAAGGTTGTATTGTTTGTTTCTACAGAAGGCTCGAGTGGTCTTGCCTCCTATCCCACTATTATTGATGCTTCAATTTTTTGTTCTATAGTGCTCCCTGTCTTAGTCTCTTCAGAGACTACTTTATCTCTTTGGGTTGAGCTAGCTCCTGTTTTTCGGTATCAGTCTACGAAGCTTATGAATGGAACATTCCTTCCCCTGAAAAGATCAGAAGGAACTTTGGTTGAAAGGTCTGATTTAGGTTTAATGTATCTGCCTTTTGGGTCTCTAGGCCTATTCATGAAAGAAAGAAAAAACAGAAACACAAAGCTACCATTTGGTTTCTAGGTCTATTCATAAACAAAAACAAAAAAGAAAAACTACTATTGGGTTTGGGGGAACCTACTATAGCATATGCGTAGGTTCTTACCTCTTGTCTTAAAGCTCCCCTGCCACCAAGCTAATGCTAAGGTCTAAGGATGATCTATTTCCTAACTACTTCTTACCTTGAGACAACTCCCCAACAACGACGCCAAAAATTATGGGTGTTGTATATGCACTAAAAACACACTAAAAACCCTCAATTAAATTGTCAACCCAGGGTAAGTAAACTTAGAGTTGTAGCAAAATATATGCCAAAGGTAGAAACGCTGGTAGGAGTATAGTCTAACTAAGGAAGGTAGTTATCTAAGGCTAATCCACTCAAGCAAATTTATCTAATGAGAAAACCCTACTAAGCAAATTGAAACTATCTAAGGCTAATCCACTCAAGCAAAGTTATCTAATGAGAAAACCCTACTAAGCAAATTGAAACTATGTAACCTAAGTACTTTTGGGCCAAGGATCGATGGATAGTCCTAAGAAAAGCAAGTCAAAAACCCTATTCAAAGAAAAATAGTTCAAAGAAAAGGCAAACTACTAAGCATAATAATGAGCAACTAACAAAAGAAAACTATTTTAACTTGCCAACCTATATTCAATGAGCAACTACCCTATGAAAGAAAATAAATAAACAAGCAAGCAAAAACACTTATCTAACCCATTAAAGAAAATAGACAAGCAAGCAAAGACACCTAACTAACCTACTAAAGCAAATAGACAAGTAAGCAAAGGCAACTAACTATTGCAAGTAATCAAAGTAAAAATTCTCATTGAACAACTATCTAGCCTAAGAGGCAAGTGGACTAAATGCTCAATGCAAAACTATTTCTAATGCATGAAAGGAAATCTATTTTATTGGAAGCAAGAAGAACTACCAACTAATGCTTAATCTATAATAAGCAAACTACTATCTAATCTATCAAAGCAAAGTCTATCTATCCTACAACAACAATAAAACTCTATCCATCCATCAAATCCCTGTCAAAGAAAACCCAAATTAAAACTATATTCTATTCTATTTAAAACTTTGTTTTAAACTTGACTATAAAATCATAAAAGAAAGCATAATCAAATATCTAATTACACATGGGGTTAGTCTAGGGATTTGCAAATCCATTCCTAATCTACGAGATCAATACATGTTAACGCATCTCATCATTCTAACCTGCAAAACATGGATGATTTTAGGGGCTAATTTTCCATGGTTTTTCCAAAATCGAGATTCGCTATTTTAAAAATTATTCGCCCAAATTCTATAGGATAAAATTATTTTACCTTAAAAATCGCCAAAATTTTATAAAAACTATATTAAATCCTTATAAATTTGAATATGTTTACAAAAATATTGCCAAACATTTATAGTTGGCATATGAGGGATTAGTAAGATTCGCCAAGGTTTTTACATTTTAAAACAAATTTCCATCCTTAAAATCATCCCTGCTGCAAAAGAGAATAAAAAATAATTAAACTACAATAAACTAATTAACACAATAAAAATATGCATGTACAGAAAACTAAAGAAAGCAATTAAATCATAAAATGTATGAACAACACAAAGATAGTTACCAGACTACTGGTGGCCCCCATAGCAAGTCGTGGTAACTCCCTAAAATCACACCACGATCTCAGCAAAAGGAATTCACCATTAAAACGCTGAAACACAGTTTTATACAATTCTGGCAATTGAAAAATGAAAAAATTGAGCCAAAATCATTTTTGGCTCTAACACATGACTTCTTCTACTGCTTAACAATTATCTGACCACCACGGTCGTATTTATAATGTTTACAGACCAAGTGGTCGATCACAAGAGGTTCGAACCACTTCTAAAATTGGCAAATTTCATTAATAGTGCCCTAACTGACGAAACAGAGCGAGCCCATAATCACTTAGCATAACAACCCAAAATCAAGTTGTCAAGAGTTCAGTAGCTAGAGGGGATAAGGATGAACAAAACCCACCTTATCGATTCATCCATTATTGGTCGCCAATACCATAACCGCCAAGTCACCCTCTGTTTTTGTGTAATACACAGTGTTGGAAGGAGTGTCGGATCGGGTACCAGAACGAGTGTTGGAATGAGTGTCGAACTGAGTGTCGGAAGCAAAAACGTAGTGCATTTTCACCCTGTAACATCAAAAAACATGAATCAGATCCTTGGAAGCGTGAAAACACGATAAATTATGCTCGATACAATCATTAAACATGAATCATATGTACCTTATGTCAATCATACCGTTTTATCATAAAATTCTTCAAAAATCTCCTTCAAAAGATGAAAAACACATATGTACATGTGGAAAAAGTGCATAATAATCGTCATAAAAGTGATCATATCTCGGGCCCAACAATACATTTGCGGGACAAAGTGTGAGCATCCTTAAACAATATAGGCCAATAGTAGCCAACCCTTAGTACTTTGTGGGTAGTGGTATCCCCACGAAAATGACCCCCGACGTCGCCAAAATAAAGTTCAGCCAACACCCTTTCAGATTCCTCTTTTTCTAAGCAACGAAGAAAAACACCGTCAAAATTCTTTTGAAATAATATATCATTAATTAATTGGAAAGATTCATATTTAAGCCTTAGTTCTCTTCTGTTTTTTGGATCAAGTTTATGAGGAGCAGTTCCGTGTAGCAAATAAAATCTGATATTATCATACCATGAATTAGGCACAATTTGTGTACAACAGATTTGTGTTTCGTTATGTTGATTTGCAGTTGATGTATTTATTTGATTTTATGATTTTTCAACTGAATCAACTACCAGTTTACAAAGGCTTTGACCTCTAAAAATTTGTGCAGGTACTATTTTGAGATCATACTCCTGAAGTGATGTCATCCAATTTGCCCTTTTCTCTCCCAGCTCTTTCTGCACTAACAAATTTCTTACAACTGGGTAAGGAACAACAACTTTTATCCTGGACTTCAAAAGATAAGACCTGAAATGTTTAACTGCTTTGAAAATAACGTATGCCTGCTGATCTACCGCTGGGTAATTTAATTATGCTCCTTTAAAGGCAAAGCTCATAAATGAAATAGGTATTTCATTGTTTTCGACATTTTTTTGTGTGAGTAAAACAACATAAGATCTGTCAGATGAAAAAGTATACAATGTAAAATCTTGGGAAAATTAAGGACTCATCAAGGAAGGTGCTTCGGTTATAGATTTTATAATGGAATTGAAATCTTGATTATGTTGTGATCCCCATTTGTACAAAACATATTTTTTTATCAGATTTTGTAGAGGTCTAACCATCTCAGAAAAACTTCAAACAAATCATCTGACAAAATTAATTTTACCCAAAAAGGATTGCATGGCCTTTTTGGATGAAGGTGGGGGAAGGTTGGCAATGGATTGGGTTCTTTAGGGATCAATTATCATTCCATTTTTAGAGACTATAAACCCAATAAATTTCCCTTGTTCTACTGCAAAGACTGATTTCTTAGGGTTGAGTGAAATACCGAATTTGCGACATCATTCTAACACAAACCTAAGATGATACAGGTGATCTTTCTTGTTCTTGGAAAAGACAGTGGCATCATCTAGGTAGACCACAACTAACTGATTGATAAGGCCACGAAAAGCAATGTCCATTGCCCTCTGGAAAGTGGTACCGACATTTATTAATTTGAAAGGCATTTTTTTGTAGGCGTAGATGCCCCATGGGGTACGAAAAGTTGTTTTCAACTGATCTGAAGGAGACATAAGGACCTAGTTATACCCTGAGAAACCATCTAATAAAGATAGTCTTTCAAAACCAGATACTTGTTGCAGAATTTGTTCCATTGGAGGAACTGGGTAATTGTCTTTATCAGAGGCCCTATTTAATTATGAAAGTCAACACATAGTCGAATTTCCCCATTTTTCCTCCTTATTGGGACTAAGTTGGATACCCACTAAGTATGTTGGACTGGGAAAATTATCTTGGCATTAAGTAATTTATTTAGTTCCTTTTTTACAGTGGGTTCTAATTTAGGATGCATTTTTCTCAATTTTTGCTGAAAAGGTTTGGTTTGGGGCTTCATGGGAATTACATGTTGTATTATGTTTGGATCAAAAATTTTTAGATCGTCATACATCCAAACAAACACATCTTTGAATTCTTTGAACAATTTTGTAAAAGCAAACATTTCTTGTTCAGAGCACCCTTTTCCCAGATTGATATTTTGAGGATTATCATGCGTTCCTAAATTTACAGTTTCGTATAGTAATGAGGAACTATTCATTTTGAAATTGACTACCCATCTAAACTTGTCATGTAGATCATAAAACATTTCTAGTCTAACAACAGATTTGGGGATAGAATTTACCATCTTAGATGATAATTTTGCAGACCGAGGATCAGATATTACCGTGAAATCTCAGAGATTTTCGTTATGGGTACTTTCATCAATTACTGCATCTTGGAAGGTGTCTTCCATATGCTGAAAAATTGATGATCTGATGATCATCATCAAACACTTGCCAATTTATGATGTTGTCGGGAATCGATGGCCTGAATAACAATTCAACCGAGAATGCGTTAGGAGAAAGACCTTCAATAGGTAACAATTTAGAGGCAACATTAGCTAATAAATCAACTTCTGAATTGCTTGACCTAGGAATGGAATTTATATTGAAAGCAATAAATTTATGTATTAAACTCCATACCTCGGTTTGGTATTTTTTCAAATGCGGTGATAAACAATGTATCGTGTTTCTTACCTATTTGACTACGATTTCAAAGTCACCGAATACTACCAAGTTTTGCACGTTGATATCCAATGCCTTCTTTAGTCCCTGCATAAGTGCATCATATTATGTTGTATTGTTAGTACATTCAAATTCCAATCGACGATCAATAAATGTTTTATCACCTTTGGGATCGATTAGTACACAACCAACACCTGCCCCTTCCTGGGATTTAGATCCGTCAAAATATAAGGACCAGATTTGTTCGTCATCAACAATGTTCGGTATACTTGCCATAGTTTCCATATGAGTATAGGCCGATATTTCGGATTGTTGTTTTGAGTTAGTGATAGAGGAAATTTCAATCATGAAATTACCAAAAAAAGTGTTAATTCCCTGTGTCTCAATCGAATTTACAGCAATAGTAAAAGGCTCATTTGGATCGTTTAAATCTGTCACAGTGTACTTGAGGTAACATTCTCTGTTTATTCTGATCTTGTTAGGTTGTCCATTTTCTGGAAACCACATATGAAACCAATCTGTAGAAAAATATCCGTGTAACTGTTCTAACCAATCCCTACTAAAAAATAAACCATATACTTCAGGAATGTCAACAACAATAATATCGATTACTTGGTGAACCTTTGGTTTGGATGACAATCTTATCAATACATTTTTGAGTTCACCAATGACTTTGACTTTAGTTCGATCTAACTGAATGATCTTTAAATCAGAAGGTTTTACTTCGGTATTAATTTTCTGACACACAGATAGAGGAATCACATTTGACGAGGCGCAAAAATCAACCATACAATTATGTACATTCCTATTGAAAATTTCGAAAGTTAATAAAAAAGAGGCACATTTTTTCGTGAAGAGACAACAAAATTCTGCTGATTTTTTATGTCTATACCTGAAATAGTTTTATCTAAGTTTCCTATAGTTTTATCTGATATGTCCCTTTTATCCTGATTTTCAGAGGACTTTTTACCAGGGACATCTTTAGTTTTATTTGGGTCACTTTCTGTTGTTTTCTTGCTGATAGAACCGTTCCTTTTTATTAGTTTCACCAATACTTTGGACCATTTTATGTAGGATAAGAGGATATTTAAGTAATTCAAAAACTGATATATTCGCCCTTAGTTTTTTAAGATCTTCAACCAAATCATATTCTAAAACTAGGGCAACAGAGTTTTGTCTTGTTTCAGTTTTCTTTGGTTGTTTTGAAACCACATTCCTACTTGTTTCGGGTGAAGGTTTGTTTTGTGTTTTACTTTGAGTGTTATAAGGATGGACAGTTTCAAAATTTGATTGAAAGATGTTGTCTTAAAAATGCCCGAAAACGGGAGGAGATGAGTCCTCCTCATCAGGTGTTTCTTCCTCACCCGCATCGTGATGATTTTGAGGGGGTGTAGAAACAGAGTTATCATGGGCTTCTAGTATCATTTTCAAACCATATTGTAGTCCTTAAAAGTTTAGACCTTCTGTGGTTGGGTTTGGCCGGTTTGGAGGAAAAGGTTTTCCGAAAGGTGGTATAAAACCTCCTTTACTTGTAGATGCCTCCTCAACGAATCTTTTCAATTCTACAACCTGATTGGATAATTTCTGGAAATCTTTTTGCAAAATTTCCAAGTCTAATGTCTCTTGTTGATTTTTAGTTTGAGGAGGCCTGGTGAGAATTTCTATTTTCTTTTTAGAAGATGAAGTTGTTTCAACATCACTACTTATACTATATTTTAAGCTCATAATGTCTTTCTCAATAATGATTGCCTCCTCAAAGGCTTCTAATAATGTGTTCTTTTTGGACCTTTTAACCCATATGGCTATGTTGTTATGCAGGGCCTTAGTATAGTATGCAACTGTCAGGTTTTCTGCAGGCATCGAATCTACAGGGATTTTATTTTTTAACATTAGGAATATTTGGTTGAAGTCCTTAACTTTTTATTTAGGGTTCATTTTCAAACTAGAGAGTTCCATTACAAGGACTTCTGGAGATTTATCATCTCCAATTTTTTCTAGAAAACAGGTTTCAAACTTGTCCCAAGAGACGATGGTTTGAGGTTGTTGCACAAAATACCAGGTTGAGGCATTCCCCTCAAAAGTTTACATGAATAACCTGCACACGACATATTTGTGCTCAACATTCTTGATGTGATCCTTAGTTGATTGCTTCGAATCTGGATCAAATTTGGGTAGCCACTTCTCCGGATGTTTAGACAACAGGTGTTGGGGTCCAGGCACTGCCACAACATCTTGATCGAGCCAAGGTCTGGCAGGACTATTTTGGTTTGCCATGGGATTTGGTGGAGTTGAAGGTTGATATGGTTTAGATGAAGAATTGTCTTCGTCTGAGGATTCCTTTCCTGAAGAGGGTGGAGAAGTACCAGGTGTGGATGGTGGGATACCAAATCCCCCAACACCAAGGATAAGTGCTTCATAAGGATCAATGATATTACTACCTCAAGGGTTTTCAGGCAGACCAATGTCTTGAGGTTGTTCTTGAAGATTTGTGAAATCAAGGGGTTGATTAAGTTGTCTAACATGTTGTCTGATTCGGGATAAAGCACTCTGAGTTCTTATGATTGACTGCCGAACAATAACTTGGACGTCAATCCCTTAAGGAACTAGTGTCACTAGTTTGACGGGAATATCATGAGTATTGTTTGAGGTAGTAGTTGGGTCAAGTGTAATGTTAGTGTATAAGCAACTATGAATCATGATAGGAGAACGATTGTTTGGGGAAGTATTACGACCTCCATGTGCCATCAATGAATTTCAGGCCCTCCTTCTAGTGTCATTTGTTGACGGGTGTTTATGACACACCATCAACTGGAAGGGAATATCTGGACTGGGGTTATCTATTTAACCCAATCCGTTTGGTATAATCTACCCTTGGAGAACTATGTCATTATTATTTACCTTTTAAAATCTCTTAAACCACTTTGACTACTTTAACCTTTTGGGAATTCTAGATGACATGTGAGGGTCCTCCAACTTCGTAAGGCCATAACTCTCAAACCATGAGGAGTTATGTGACGTTCCACATACCACCAGAAATGGAATGGCATGTACTATCCATATAGAATAGTATTGTCTGAAAATATATCATAACTCATACCATTACCCATCAAACAAACTTGGGTCCATTACCCAAACCTAGGGTCTCCAACTTCTCATGGCCGTAACTCTCTAACTGTGAGGAGTTATGTGACATTCTACATACCACCGGAAATGGAATGACAAGCACTATACATATAGGATAGTTTCCCGGAAAAATTCAATGTCCTTCATCTCATTATTCCACAATTAAGCATGGGTTCTCTTACTTCGCAAAACGTCTTCCTGTGAGGGATTTCACCACAAGGGGACCACTTTTGAGTTCATCCATATTTACTTCTTATCAACCATGACAATACAATAATGAGTCATCTTTACATCAAACAATATTGGGTCCATTACCCAAACCTTTGTGTTGCGGGGCTTTCTTCAAGGGTTGACATCAATGACAACCAACCTTAATCAACAATCACCCCCTTTAGCATTGATGGAAACACTCTGATGCAATATTGAAATCATATCACTCATGCTCCCCCTGGAACCATGCCTTTGTCCTCTATATCTGATAAATTTTCCTCTATCCTCTACATCTGATAAATCTGCTCCCCCTGGAACCATGCCTCTGTTCTTTGCATATGATAAATCTCTCCCCCTTTGTCATCAATGGAAAATGTATCTTTCCATCTGGGGTTGCTCCCCCTAACTGAATTGTCCTCTTATGGTGCTTCCTCATGTACATCTAGGACATATAAGATAAGCATTCAAAAAGAGTTTATTTTGGAGCAAAAATAACTCCAAGTCTTTGGAGAAGATATTCAAAGGCTTCCCGTGGAAGTGGTTTTGTAGATATGTCTACCACTTGTTATTTTGTGCCCACGTACTCAACTCTGATGTTCTTTTCTGCAACCTGTTCCCGTAGAAAGTGATACTTGATTGGAATGTTCTTCGTCTTGGAGTGCATCACCGGATTTTTTGAGATATTGATGGCACTTATATTATCACAATATATTGGAATGGGCTCATCATACTCAACCTATATATCTATCAAAGTTTGTTTCATCCAAAGAACTTGTGTACAACATGTTGTTGCTGCAATATACTCTGCCTCTGTTGTAGATAGAGATACTGATGATTGTTTCTTGCTTAGCCATGATACCAAACACTCACCTAAGTAGAACGTTGCTTCACTGGTGCTTCGTCGGTCATCAATACAACCTGCCCAATCTGCATCTGTGTAGGCAATACGTGATAGATCTTTTCCTTTTGGATACCATAATCCAAACTCTTATGTTCCTTTGAGATATCTGAAAATCCTCTTTACTGCTAATACATGTGATTCCTTTGGTGCTGCTTGAAATCGTGCCACCTGTCCAACTTCTTGCATTACATCTGGTCTGGATGTTGTCACATATAGTAGGTGGCCAATCATTGACCTGTATTGCCTCTGATCTGTAGACTTCGAATCATCATCTTTGCTCAATTTACAACTGGTTTGCATGGGAGTGATAATTGGTTTGCAATCTTCCATTCTGAACCTCTTTAGCATTTCTTTGATATACTTGGTTTGAGAAATAAAAATTCCTTGGTTTCTTTGACGTATCTAAAGTCCTAGAAAGAAGGATAGTTCTCCAAGTAATGACATTTCAAATTCATTCTTCATGTGTTTTGCAAATTTCTAGCTTAACCTATCATCATCACTACCAAAAATATTATCATCAACATAAACTTCAATTAATAAAATATTACCTTGATTAAAATTGATGTAGAGGTTGTTGTCTGCACTTTCGTTTCTAAATCCTGCATGTTGCAGATACTTATCCAGTCTGGAGTACCATGCTCTAGGAGCCTGTTTTAGACCATACAAGGTCTTCTTTAATTTACGTACATAGTATGTGTTCTCTGACAACCGAAATCCTTTTGGTTGTTCAATGTATACTTCTTCTTCAAGTTCCCCATTTAGAAAAGCTGATTTTACATCCATCTGATATACTTTAACATTTTTGGAGTATGCATAAGCTAAAAGTAAACAGATTGCTTCCATTCTGGAAACTGGGGCAAATGTCTCTTCAAAGTCGATTCCTTCAATCTGTGCATATCCATTACATACCAATCTAGCTTTGTTCCTTGTAATGTGTCCATCTTCATTCAAGTTATTCTTGAAAACCCATTTTGTGCCGATCACATTCTTATTCTTTGGTCTTGGAACCAATTCCCAAGTGTCATTTTTCTCTATTTGATCCAATTCTTCATTCATGGCCTTATTCCAAAATTCATCCTTACTGGCTTCTTCAAAACAGTTTGGTTCAATTGTAGATAAGAGTGCTAGGTGTGTTTGTTCTGGTGAACGGATTTTTCTTCTAATCTCAACTCTTGCATCTTTGTTTCCAATAATCTGATCTGAAGGATGATTTTTCTGTACTCGTTTGCCAGGTGTATTTGGAGATACTTGTTGAACTTGCTCTTCTACTTCTGTTGGATTCTCTTTATCTTCATCTTCCTTTTCTACTTCTTTTTCATCTTCTTCTTCGAAAATTTGTTCCATTTATTTTTTTTCTTCTTTCTTTGATTCTGGTTTGCCTGTTTCATCAATTGTTACGTTAATGCTTTCCACAAATTTGTTCAATCTTAGATTGTAACACTTGTATGCTTTCCTTGTACTTGAGTAACCAACAAGTATTCCTTTGTCCACACAAGAGTCAAACTTTCCCATTCTGCCATCTTCTCTTTTGATGTAGCATTTGCTTCCAAAAACTCTAAAGTGCTTCACATGTGTTGGTCTTCCTTTCCATAGTTCGTAGGGAGTTTTATCAATGTTGTTTTTCAGCATTACTCTATTTTGAATGTGAACTATTGTATGCACTGCCTATGTCCAAAATATATCTGTCAATTTGTAATCCATTAGCATTGTTCAAGCCATTTCTTGTATTGTTTTGTTCTTTCTTTCAACAACTCCATTTTGTTGAGGTGTCCTAGCAACGGAGAATTACCTTTTTATTCCATGAATGCTACAGTAGTCCATAAATTCCTTTGAAGTGAACTCTCCTCCATTATCAGATCTCAAGCATTTGATTCTTGAATCCATCTCATTTTCAACCATTTCCTTGTAGATCTTAAAGTTTTCAAAAGCTTCTGACTTGTTCTTGAGAAATCAAATTGCAGTCATTCTTGTATAATCATCAACTAATAACATAAATTATTTTTCACCTTTTAAGCCATTTGTTGTAGTTGGTCCAACTAGATAAGTGTGCACAATTTCCAGTGGTCTTGTTGTAGAATATTCCTTTGATTTGAACC
>ML825255.1:5201-15722 GCA_009831015.1 Picea engelmannii | reverse complement strand
AATTGTTGGATTACTGAGAGGGGGGGGTGAATCAGTAATAGTGCAATTATAATCCTTTTTATCCAAATTGATCCAAGTGTTATATCAAAGTAGTATTATTATCCAATAATGAGCAATAAGAAAAGAACAATCACACACATACATAGTACACCAGTTTTTTACGTGGAAACCCAAATCAGGAGAAAACCACGGAATGTTTTTTCTTATATGTCTTGAAGAATTACATTCATTGGAAGCACCAACTTCCTTTGTTTTCCAGATGCAACTGGAAGGAGGCTCCAACCCCCTATATTCTCAGGCTACAATCTAAGGGAATCTCTAACTCCCCAATTATCTGGCTACAACCAAAAGGAGGCTACAACCCCCTATGTTCTCTGGCTACAACTGAAACGTGGCTATAACCACCTGTCATTGTCTCGTCCTACCACCCTGAATTAGAAGTAGAATGATGAAACTGATGTCAACCTGTCACTGTGAGATATACCATTGTAAACCTGTACCAATAAATATGAACCATGCATCAACCATGCATCAACTTGTACCTCAACCTGTAATCAACCTGTACCATAAACAAGTGCATCAACCATGCACCAACATGTACCAAATAACCTGTAATCAACCTGTACCATAAACAAGTGCATCCAACCATGTACCAAGTATGTACCAATCATGTGTCAACTACTCATCAACTATGACTCATCAATATGTACCAACATCATCAACTATACACCTCATGTATGTGCCAACTCAACAACTACTTGTCTCAACCATGTACTCAACATGTACCTCAACCAAAATCCCTCATCAATTTCATCATACAAATTTGATTTGTAGATCTGTAATAGACCTGGTGTATATTATCACATTCCCGCAAACCTTCCTTAACTTTAACAACAAGAGACTAGCATTTTCATCAAACTTTTCTTTAGTCTCACATGCCTAGTTTTGGATTAGTCAACAACCCTATCTTGAAGTAATCATAACTTTGTACTTGTAATGTATAAAGATATGAAAATGATATACAATGTTATTCAATGTGTTTTATGCAATTCCTCCAAGTGTCCCTAGTTGGAACCTCTCATAAAAGGAGTTATAGAAAAAATGGCATTCATTGCTGAATTCTGGCTTATTTTAGAGAGAGACATTGTAGAGCGTGCCCCGCACGGAATATTTGTTTAAATGATATGAAACTATTACAAAACATACTATATCCTATACCCTAACCAACACATTTGGTTTCACTGAATTTGGATCTGTTATGAAGACGTTATGACGTTTTTACCCGAAACACTTGTTTTTGACTAGTTTCAGGACTAGCCACAAACCCTATTTTCCACAAAGTGTAAATCCAAATATACAAAGACACATAAGATGAATTTGTTACCAAAGATAATAGGATATGTTTTCTCAATGGAATAGAAATTTCACGGTCTGAATCATTATATAAAAAAAGTTATAGCGAAAATGGTGAGATGACCTGTAAATAACATACCTTAGAAAGCACCATCAAAAGAATTTATCCTTCCTTTCATTTCGGCCTTCTTTTCTTCACCTTTCCTCAGAATTTCGGCTTATATATCCTTGGTTACCTCAGAAACATATATATATTCAATATAATCAAGTGTGATTAAAATGAGAGAGCCTTGCCTCTTATTTATACTCTCCAAGTAGCTTCCTTAAAAACATCTTCTAGGTCACTTGGCCCCACTTTCCTTATTTTAGGGTTAACCCACTTCTGATTTCTCCATTAAATTTATTATTTAAATGATTTATTTTGTATTCACTTTGAATTATAGTACACTCATCACTTCACTTTATTATTTACCTTTTAAAACCCCTTAAACCACTTTGACTACTTTGACCTTTTGGGGCTTCTAGATGACATGTGAGGGTCCTCCAACTTCGTAAGGCCATAAATCTCAAACCGTGAGGAGTTATGTGACGTTCCACATACCACCAGAAATGGCATGAAATGTACTATCCATATAGAATAGTATTGTCTGAAAATATATCATAACTCATACTGTTACCCATAAAACAAACTTGGGTCCATTACCCAAACCTGGGGTCTCCAACTTCTCATGGCCATAACTCTCTAACCATGAGGATTTATGTGACGTTCTACATACCATCGGAAATGGAATGACAAGAACTATACATATAGGATAGTTTCCTTGACAAATTCAATGTCCTTCATCTCATTATTCCACAATTAAGCATGGGTTCTCTTACTCCGCAAAGCATCTTCCCATGAGGGATTTCACCATAAGGGGACCACTTTGGATTTCATCCATATTTACTTCTTATCAACCATGACAAGAAAATAATGATTCATATTTACATCAAACAATATTGGGTTCATTACCCAAATCTTTGTGCTGCGGGGCTTTCTTCAAGGGTTGACATCAATGACAACCAACCTTAATCAACAAAATCATATAAAACCTCTTCTAAAGATTTCCTGGGAATAAAATCGCATCTCAGTTTATTTCCTTTGGATGACTTCTGGAGAACAACAGGGGTTTTAGTTATAGACACAGGGTTTCCTTGCATATTGACATGTAGGTTTTACATAAAGGGGTTTGATCGACAAGGACTAGAAGATTCATCAAAATGCAGAGCTAAGTCTATCACATTTTCAGGTAGGGAGAACCCATTTCTATACACGAAATTTGGCCAACTATCCCCAACTTTAGACAATTGCGAAATCACGAGAATTTGAATCAAACCGTGATGAAACAAACTAGACTGTGCATTTAGGTTTTGTCCTTGGTAGAATTTGGCCATTTTCTGCAGGCTCCTAAGTAGGTAGAAAGACATATTTAAATAAAAACCTAAAAATACCATTAATAAACGAACATGATACAGGAAGACCAGACCGTATCTACCCTCACAGGTAACAAACTTCTTAAGTATCAACAACAAACCATGCCATCATGGTTTAAATAAAACAATTGGTGTACCTTTTACATTGTAACATGATTTCTTGGAAGCCATCAGTAAGCGCCATGGGATGCCTTCGAACTTAAGGTTTTTAAACCAACAGGCTCCCTCTTGGGGAAATCCATTAGCCTCTGCAATCAAACCCTTTGTCACTTCCAATTTTATCCCTAGATCCATCGAAAGTTTGGGAAAAGTCTTAAGAAACTTTGAGGTTGAAACCCTCGAATCGTTTTATGAACCCATCCCAGCCATAAGCCACGAGGTCATTCACGAATTCATCGTGTGAGAGGAGATCCTGTGAGCCATTCAACTCGATCCTCACCACAGGTGCCATCGATTTGGTCACAGAAAACCAGCAGGAGTAGCAAAGGGTGGGGTGTGTTCAAAAACACACGAAATAGAGGATGAGATTTGTGTATTCGAAGGAGACCCGATACCTAAGGCTTTATGAGAAATCCATCATAGCGATCATTTGGAACGTTGAGTGGATGCTAAACCAGAGGACACGCAAAACGAAAACCACCTAGTCAAATGAATGCCAAACCCAGAAACGAAAACTTACCACATGAAGCAATGAATGCATGCTTGTGTTTGCAGGACAAAGGAGTAATGTTTGAAGGCATGACTGTTAGTCATGTACCAGAATGATGAGACTGTGATATGACTAGAAAGGATAGGATTTATATTTCAAAAATACACCAAATTTTTGTTTGATGCGCGATCGTGGATATGGTAATGTGAAAATCAATATAATTAAGGAATAGAATGCCTAAGGCATAACCCCAAGGTGGGTAAATCATACGGTAATGGTAAGGGAGTAACCCATAATATGATAGGTTGACAAGATTTTAAGGTTCTTAAAATTATTTAGATGCCCTTAGATGTTATCCAATTTATAAATGAAAGTGCACAAACTGTATGATGCATCCAAACTATAGCTTGTTCTAATTTCATGCTTACAATCATGAAATTGAACATGAGAAATGAAAGGTTAAAATAAATGAACTCATAAACACAGCTAATCAAATGAATCTCTTCAAAACCAAAAGATGATAGAAATCTTTGCAAACAGAAGGAGGCAGCTAAAATTTTTTTTATCCCATTGAGATGGTATTTTATAATGATAAAATTGACATGAATATTTGACTGCCAACAAGTAGGTAACACGATTTAAAATGAAATGGCTCATAGTCTAGCATTTATAATAAAATCGCTAGGATCTAAAATCAAATGGTGAAAATTGGACGAGACTACAGGTAACAACACTATTTTAATGGTTTTATATGCACCTTATGCCAACATTTATTTACTAATGTAACATGTTAATAAGATATACTAAATTCTCACTCAGATTGGATTTCCTCTATGGGATCAAGCTCGAGTCCCATGTGCCCTGATGAACTCAATGTGCATGGATTTGATCATGTGAGGTTTTATGTCATGGAGGATATGGATGATGGGAGTTGTTGGTCCTAAATTATGCACATGACTACTAAAGGGAAGAGAAAGCCACCTCAAGTTTTGGAATGGTTTGATTTTGATGAATTAGGTTTCTTGGTCAGCTAATGGGTAGGTTTTCAAGGATAGAAACCTAGTTGGACTGGCCAAACAATATCATTGCAGGTTCCCCTTAGCTAGTGGAATGCATTTTGATGAACATGTAAGGATATGAAGAAATAAACAATGAAATACAAGCTAGCATACAATATCACCTCCTGCATGAAATATCATACATGAAATACTATTCTAGATCTGAAATATGTATCTTGACACAAGTCATCAAAACAAGGTTGCAATACAATAAACCATCTACTACAAACAATAGCTAAAACAAGGTTGCATAGAAATAAACAGTTTATTGACACATTAATTGAAAGGAAAGAAAATTACACATTGCATACATTTCCACCTTTCATCTAGATAAGATTAAGAACACAAAAAAGTATTGAGAAGAAAAACACAAACTGTCATCAATACTTATATTCACCAGGTAGGAAGTTTTACAGTCATAAGTTTCAGGTCCAACCAAATTCTGATGCTTGAATCTTCCAATAAAATTGAACCCTTTACATCCAAAAATTGTTTATTTGTCTCTGTCCCTAGAGGTTTTCGACCATCTATCCAAAATCTAAAACAAAAGTTCAACTTTGCATAACAACTAGACTTTCTAAATGACTTGACTATCATTCCTTCGTTACAACTTGAAAAAACCTCTTTTACCTGAGTGTATTTGATGGAAATATCAGTCATGACTTCTCTTTAACTCGATCTTGACAAAAATATGTTTCAAAAATAAAATGACTATGTATTATACTTGGAGTAATATCTTTAACTAAAACTACTAAACCTCTATAAGTTCAACTATAACTATTGTCGGTAACTGAAGTAGAACAACTCTTAACAAAAAAACCTTTGATATTTGTAATTTTCAAGTGACTATGCATGAATGGCCATGTGCACTCCAGCTAGAAACCAAACTGGAACATAGGTGGATCAAGTAGCATTAGTCTCGAACCCTTTCTCCTTTGACAACAACAGTCCTCTTCAGATTATCTCTTTCAAGAAAAAACATGTTTTCTGATGCGTCTTTTGCAGCTTCTGGTACTTCTTTCGTAGCTTAGTATGCTTCATTTCCAGATCTTTCCTCTATTGTTGTAAGTTCTTAATTTGTTACTTCAGCATTTGTAACTGGTGGTTGTCATCTACATCTTTATCAGCTTCGACCTTTGGCTTAATTAAAACCTATTCATCATTTCTATATTTCAGCCCCTATTCCTCCTCTATGGAAGATTTGTTGAGGTCAATGGAAAATTTGTTTTTTCTTGACCTCATCTCATATTTTTGTGCTACCTCATAATTTTTTTCATGTGTCTTCTCGACAGATCCCTGCATTTTCAAAGTTTTTTCTTTAACCTATGGTTTTGTATCATATGCAACTTGCTCTTGGACTAGCTTAGTATCTAGGGTTATGCCATGAGAGTCTTCCTTGGGATTTGGCCAAGTTCTATTGCATTTTGTTCTAAATCCAAGTCTTTAGGGTACTTTTTCTTCACAGTTTCATATTTTACCCCTGAAGTCTCCCCTTCATTGTATTTCAGCCTCCCTTTATCCGTAGTCATATTTTTCAATGTGTGGACAAGCATCACTTCCATATTAGCAAATCCAAAGATGTCCTCTTCAGTATATTCATCTTCAATTATTATAGGTTTATGGTCTTTCAAAGAAGGATTTAACAATGCTTTAGAATTTAGCCTTAATTGATTGGTGATCATGGTTTTCCTATTAGGCTTGATGGGAATTTCAGGATCCTGGTTCTTGTTTCTTTTTCTACTATGTTTGGATTCAAGGGATTCCTTCTTCATGGTTTCCACAGGCACAAACTCTGCAACAACAATATTAGGATTATGTTGTTTAGTCTTCTTATGCTTCCTTGTTTTTTCATGGGAGTTTTTTCTTGTTGCAATTGGGTGTTCACAAGCTCATTTTCAAAGTGGTGAGGTGACAATGGGCCTGGTGGAGTAACCTGTTTCTCTTGTTGTCTACTACAAACTTTGCTTCCCTCCTTCTCTCTTTGCTTTTTTGTATAATATCTTAGCTCCCTTCGAGGGGTTTCTTCCTTTGTTGGGGTAACTGATTTGGTCCTTTTATATCATGCGCCCCCATTCTTTGGTGCAACTTTCTTATCCACAGTTTATTGTGTATCCTTTGAGAAGAAACCAAGTTCAGGGGAAACCCTTAGCTCTAGGTTATCTTCTTCCTTTTTCTCTTCAGACTGTGGATCAACTTGTTGCTCCTCTTCCTGTAACCATACATATTGTAAAAAAAGTCACAAAGCATCTCTATTTCACCCAAAGAAAAAAGGATCAAGATCTTTAACAAACCCTGGTGATATAAACTTATGTGAGCTGATTCGGGGTGGCCCTGGACCCTTTTATACATTTTGGTTAAACTTTTGAAAAAATAAAAAGGGAGGTTTAATTATTTATCCCCACTTAGGTGCATAAGAAAACAGAGGTGATAACAATGCACACTGGAGAAATGACCTTCACCTGTGATATACCTTTGGAATGTAGTAAGGATGTCCCACCATTCATATTTTATCCACATGATGGAAATACCCTGGCTCTAGTCAAGGTTTTGGTGTTTTGACACCAGGACTTTGTTGCAGAGCTCTGGTGGCAATTTTCCCTTTTTGAACCATCTCTCCCCATAGACCGGGAAAGCATATGACACCCCAATGGAATTCTCTATGATATGAATATAGGTTTCCCTGAGTTGGGTCTGGAACCCATCGAAATTGTGTGCAAAGAGCAGGGCCACTCTAGTGTGGTGCCCTTTGAATATGCAAATAAAATCATACCACACTACCATGATGAACACATTTCATATTCCCGAAACGACTTCGAATAGTTCGAGCCCCTGTGTCTATGTTCTTTTCCGTTTCCAACGATCTCGAGGAGAAACCATCTTGTTCTTATTTATTTTTCTAAAAGTGTTGAGCCGAATGTGGATATTAATTCGATTTATTTTACCACCTACAGTGATAATTACCCACTGTCCCGCAATTATACGAATTGGAGGAGAAAACTTGCATGATTTTAGCACGAACCCTGCAATGATGATCAAATGGTGGTAATCCCCCATGAAATTGAGTTCCCAAGAACATAAATATGCATGTGGGGCACAAACACAACATTATTTAAAAAAAAATTAAAAAACTGAACTTTAAAAGCAACAAAACATCATGCTTTTTGTTGTTTGCAAGAACAGGTCTATTCTTGTAATCTGTGATTTTTTGCATCAACCTTGGTCAACCTGTTAGCAATCCATTGGTGATAAAATCATGATGATGTGTGTTATTAACTCAAACCAAAACATGCATTAACCTTCTAAAAAACAAGAAAATGATGCAAATCCAAAAGAAAGGTGAGAACAAATCAAACTGACTCATTATACCATTGAAAAGAAACTAAGAAAAAATCAGGCTAACATATGGATGGGCTAATGGAGGAAAAGAGAGGAGAGGTGCATACCTAGGTTTTAACATTGGCTCCAACCGGAGATAGCACTTCCTTGTGAGGTGCTCAGAACAACACACTAGGTGCCTTACTTCTTAAATTATGCTCCTACTTGTTGCAAATTGCCCTTTCTTTGTCTACCAGACCTGTTATCTGTCTTATTTCAAATGAAACTCAAATCTGCAGCTACACCCCAGTGCATTTTTTGGGATATGGAGTCTTTATTCAAGAAAAAATATGAAATCAAAATGGAAATGAAAACAACTATGGTACAGGATGGACCACCTCTGGTCCATCAAGAAAAATAATGTTTCAAGAAGCGCCCATTAACTGGGCCTTCAAAGATCTCAATATCATCTAGGTTTTTCAATATAAATGTATTATTATCGAAACCTTGACCAATTTGAATGGAAGAAACCAAATATTATCGAACTTACCATGCTTGGGTTTGTCCTCCCTCCTGGCATCCCACCTCAAAACTAGGTCACCTTCTTGAAAAACTTCCCTTTTGGTTTTCCTGTCAATGGATACCTTAACCTTGCTATGGTATTCCTTAGTCTTCTCATTCAATGCTTCTCTCCTTTGTTGCACTTCAATAATCTAAAAAAATATTATTTGGATGTCATTAGGTTCCTCCACTTCCTCTTGTAAAAATTTTAAGACTGGTAGACCAAGATGAGTTGGAAAAACAACACCCACCTCATAAACTAGCTGAAAAGGGGAGGTTCCCAATGACTTATTGGTGTTAATCCTATCATCCCACAAGGCATATTTAAGCTTAGAGTACCAAGATTTTTTTTTTCAGCCAACAACTTCTTGATGATCCTGAAGGGGATCTTGTTTGATGACTCAACCAACCCATTTTCTTGTGGGCAATATGGTGTAGAATGTGCTAGGAAAATGTTGTAGTTTCCATATAAGTCAATCATGGCCTTGGAATTGAATGCTTGGGAATTTTCTATTACTAACTTCCTGGGGCAACCAAACCTGGAAAATATGTTTGTCTCCTAGAAATTTATGATCACCTTGTCAGTAGCATTCCTGGTGGGCACAACTTCAATCCACTTTGTGAAGTAGTCAATGGCAGTAAGAATCCACTTTTGTTGTCCACTGAAGGGTGGGTTTATCTCACCTATAAATTCTATGCCCCATTTTTGAAATGGACCATTAGCAGTAATGGGTTTTAGGGGTAGTGAGAGAAATTTATGTTTTCCAACAAATTTCTGACATTCTTCACAAGCTCTGACTGTGGAAAACACATCAGAAAAGATGGTGGGCCAGTAGTATCCAACCCTCAGAATCTTGAGGGTTGTAGCTTTTCAATGTTGGTGTCCTCCACAAAAACCTATGTGCATATCTATTATGAAATGTTTAGACTCGTCCTCATCTAGACATTTCATCAAAATACTAGCAAGATCTCTCCAATATAAATTTTGGTTTATGATGAAGAATTCTACAGATTTTAATTTAAGAGACCTAGTTTTAGATTTCTCCAATTCTAGTGGACATTCTAGGTGCTGCAAAAAATAAACAACATCTCTATACCATGGTCAAAGAGAGTATTTATAAAATACTTGTGTGGTGTCCTTTCCAACCTGCATCATTAAGGCATGTGATTGGTTGAAGGTATGGTGCAACTCCAATGCTTTGCAGTTTGAATCAGATAACAATTTTTCAAGGCCCTACCCCTTAATCATCTTAGTGGTATTTATGTGCGGGTCATACTCTAAAAATTTTACTATACACTTTCCCCTCTTCCCTTCACTATCTCGCTGAACAAGAATTTCCTTCACTCTGTTGCTAGGAACATAGGCTATTATGTTGGATTGTAGAACATACACCCTGAAGGCCTTCAAGGTTTTGACTGATGCATAGGCTTTCTTATCCAATATGTCATATTTCATTTTATCATCCCTGAGCGTTTTTCTAAATGGATTTTTCATGCCATTCTTTATTCTTTTTCAACAATACAATGACAATAGTTTCCTCATAAGAAAAAGAGAAAATGAGGAATTCTTTGGAATAGTCTAGACCAACCAACATAGGGGCTTCAACCAAAGCCTTCTCAATCCTTTGGAAGGATGATTTGGATTCATGTGACCATTTGATGTCAGGATCTTTCTTCAGCATGTTAGTAATAGGTCTTACGATTTTAGCAAAATTTGGCACAAAGCACCTCAAAAAAATTATTTTCCTATGAAAGACTGGATAGCCTTCTTATTCCTAGGGATGCCAATTTTATGAATAACATCTACTCTCTCCGACTCTATATTTATTCCCCTAGTTGATATAATGTTTCCTAGGATATTTCCTTCTAACATAGCAAAATGGGACTTTTGGGGATTCAAAGAGATTCCATACCTTCTGCATTTTTGAAAAATCTGCTCTAGGTGTTGTAGATGTTCATCATATGATTTTGAGAAGACGGTGATGTCATCCAGGTATATAACCATGAACTTGTCCTTTTCACCCACAAATTCAATGTCCATGGCCCTCTAGAAAGTGTCCCTTGCATTCATCAGACCAAAGGGAATTTTTTCATACATGAATGTGCCCCATG